>VWZK01019267.1:345621-385051 GCA_013396935.1 Baryphthengus martii | reverse complement strand
TCCCGGGGGGAGCTGGGAGCGGGGTGGAGCCGGGCGGACGCCGGGGCCCGCATGTGGTGCTGAGGACGGGGGGAAGGGGCCTTGCCTGGTGCGGGTGCGTGTTCCTGCTGGGGGGCCGGCTCTGGAGCGGGGGGCGTCTGCTCGGAGTTTTAGAGCGCCGCACCGAGCCGTAGGGTCTGGGAATTCATTTTATAAATGTGTACATGTACGTGTGACTTACTTCCTTTGAGGGGATCTAGAGTGGTGCTTTAGAGAGTTGAATTTACTGTAGCATTGGCTGTAGAATTTTTAAGGGCTGGTTGTACTTCATTTGTATTTTGTGGGGTTGGGGATTATTTTTTTTTTTTTATATAAGCACGTCTTCAGGCTTCGAAGAGCTGCGCTATTTTTGCCGAACTGTAGTTCCTCTAAGGTTGTCATTGTTTGCATTTTGGGAGGGCAGCTGGTAGCCTTGCAGGAAGGCGCGCAGGTTGCGTTGGAGGAGGGCTCTGGGTCGGCTTGGTTCGACTTTCTTCCAGTCTAGGTTAATTTTTCTCCGGTGTCTCTGATGCCAGAACAAGGCCCCAGAATGAACGGTTTCTCTTTGGGCGAGCTTTGCTGGCTGTTCTGCTGCCCGCCTTGCCCCAGCCGCATCGCTGCCAAGCTGGCCTTCCTGCCCCCGGAGCCCACCTACACCGTGCTCCAGCCTGAGCAGCAGCAGGAGGCTGGGGCGGCAGCCGGGGCTGGGACCCCGACGGGATCGGGCACCTGCAGTCTGCACCTGAGCGAGCGGGCGGACTGGCAGTATTCGCAGCGGGAACTGGATGCCGTGGAAGTGTTCTTCTCCCGCACGGCTCGAGATAACAGGCTGGGCTGCATGTTCGTACGTTGTGCCCCCACTGGCCGGTACACGCTGCTCTTCTCGCACGGTAATGCTGTGGACCTGGGCCAGATGTGCAGCTTCTACATTGGCCTTGGCTCCCGCATCAACTGCAACGTCTTCTCTTATGACTACTCCGGCTACGGGGTGAGCACCGGCAAGCCCTCTGAGAAAAACCTGTACGCAGACATTGATGCAGCCTGGCAGGCCCTCAGGACAAGGTAAATGGATATTGGGGACAAGGTATTTCTGTATTTCCGTCTGACCCTAGTAAATCCAGTGTCTGCACGGTTAACCTGCCGAGAGGTGGAGGGGAAGGGTTTGTACGTGGTTGGAGTTATCTTGATGGCCTCATGAGATGTTGATCGACGGCTACAACGCAGTTTGTTGGATGGCTTCGTTTGTTGATACACAAACCTTCAGCCTTACGCTGCTTCTAGAGTTGGGGGTTTATTCAGCTATATTACATGTTAGCCGTCGCTTCACCATTGAGAATCTCCATCTTGAGCAGGAGATACTGCACTGGTTGCAGTTTGAGCTTGCAGGGTGCAAAAAGCTTTTTGTTAGAGACCCGCCCATCACTGTCTATGCTTAGAGGTAACCCAGGTGAGCCAAAGCTTCGACTGAATTTGGCAGTAGCCTAGGTTAGTGCTTACCAGAAAACTGCCGGTGTTGCATGATGCATCTGGCGTTTCACGCAAGCCCTGCGACGTAGACGTCTTTCTCTTTTGGCAACCAAACAACTGTTACCAAATTGAGCAGGGTAGTGAGGTGGAAGGAGAAGGTGTTGACAGGTGGAAGTTGAGCTGGGGATTCTGCCAGGAGGAGATGCCGAAGTAGGTGACATCCAAAGGGATGGAGTAGTGATGAGAAGGCTCTGGCAAGGCAGCATGGCCAGTAGGAACGGGAAGCCCTTGGCTTCTAGGAAGTCCCGAGTAGAGCTGCAGCCTGTGGCTCCTTGCTGTAACTGATTGCCATCCCTGGGCCTCTGTTGTTGCTTCTTCAGTCTGCAGAAACCTTGAGCTCCTTTTGCTGTTACATAAATGGTTCCTAAAGTAGAACCTTGCAGAACGTGTCCTGAAAGAGAGAGCTTTAAAAAGCTTAAATTGTTGCAGTAGGGCAAGAGAAAAGAATGGTGAACGTTTTCTGTTCTCAGCTCTGGGGTTGTGTAGATGAACTTGGCTTACGTGAAATGAGTATTTAATGTCTGTCTTGGAGATACGTGCCAGCTTCGAAAATAGTGACAGGAGTTGTTACTAATTTAGATAATTGGCTTTCCAAGGATCCAGGGATTGGTCAGTCGTGGAGGCCAAATGGCTTTTGACATTGGTCTAGCCAAGTCAGGTTAAGAGCATGGGGGAGAAAGGTAGGGCAAAGTTGCCCTTTTGTAGTGTGTGTTCTGTCTGTCTGGTGAGCAAACCAGATTCTGGGTTTATTTTCCAGGACTCTCAAAAAAAGAAATAATTGCAATTTTGCTTGAATATAAATAATATAGTATTGTGTAAAGAAATATTTTTTGATATGCTGTATGCAAAATAAATTACTAAATGCCACTATCACGCATATGGATGATGTAAATAAGGTTTAAGAGAGGAAAAGTGCTATGTCTAAGCCAAGCCTAGTTTGTCCTTCTGTTGTTGTGTTTTCTCTCTGTTTCACAATGTTTAGTTGATGACATGTTTTCGTGAAAACCTTCTAAAGCTCTGAAGAGGTACTTTCACATCTGCCTGGAAGTGTTCCTGTCACAGGCATTTAGTACGTGTTTTAAGTTCTACGTAGGTCCAGAAACAAGACAGTCCTTCACTTCAGTCTTTGAGAAGCCTGACCCAGTAGGTGATGCCACCATTTGCCCAGCTTACTCTGAGAGAATTGGACTCCTTCTGTTAAAGCATAACTGGAGAAAGTTTATAGTTTTATACTGGACTCCTTTCTGTAGTTGATACAAGATCTAGGTTCTGCTTTCCTCTTTAAATTGAGGAGTTAAAATTTGCCAACTCTTACTTGGCCATGGTTGTAAGTCCCACGTCTTAGTGCTACCTTGAGATTACTGTTAGAATAGTTGTGCTGCTGTTGGTTAGGTTTTTGGGAGCTAAAGGACATATTATGGTATTTTAGGTGCCCTGTAGAGAAATTGGTTACTGTAAAATGGGAACTTAAAAAAAATTAATCACAAAACAGTAGTCTTTCTGCTGATGAATTCTCTAAGCAGTAGTATGAACTTTGCAAGACTGATTGTTTTTTAGTCCTTTTTAATAAGTCCACGTGGCTCACAATTAAGTGAAATATTCTGCTATAAAAATACACATAAAATGTCACGTTCTACCACTTCTGCTGCAGCAGTTCATTGGTAACTTCGAAGAGTTTTGTGTATGTTTTCATTCTGAATGCAAATAACTAATGTTTGACCCTTAGTCGTATGGTAGTGAACTGTAATGCAAAGTTGGAAGTGAAGTCTTAAAATAGGAGAGGTTCACTGTGCCATCAAAAGCATTTAGTCATCTCTGCTAAGTTCTGTGGGAAGCTATTGCTCTTCTCATTCCACCAGGCGTTCCACCTGACAGCAGGAGGGAATCATGAAAACGTTGGAAATCTGAGGGGTTTTTTTTCTTCTTTTTCAAATTGTGCCCATGAAGTACCATTGATATTTAGTAAATATTAATTTATCAATGTCTTTGGAAAGTTGCCCTGAGTAAGGCAGGAATTAACCCTGAACTTGAAGAAAACAGATTGCTGCCAAATTTTTGAAGTGATGGTGAGTGACTGGTTGCAACCATGGCTGCAGATTTTGAGACTGTGTTTTTCTTAAGGTGCTGAAGGAGGGATTTTGCTATCACATACACATTTAGGTATGAAACCTTATATAACAAGTGATTATAAAACTATGTTGTAAACAGTGGATGGAAAGTATAATTAACAAGGCTTTTTGTTTCAGTTTCAGTTATCAACCTGTCTTTGGAGAATCACTGTCAACTATTCTCTGTTCTCGTAGTCTTTACAAAGAATAACTTATTTTCATTAATTCTAATTAAATGAGTGTCTCTCCTCGTGAATAAAGTATACTCTGAAATGATAACTTTACTGATTATTAAATTTGAATGCTGACTGTCTTTCAGCCTAGGTAAAGATGTTGACATAATTTTATTCCCTAGAAATGAGTTTTAGGTGTTCTTTCAGAGGTCTGACTGGAGCATTGGTTGCTCTAGTTTCAATATCAAGTATTAATCAGTAATTTATTTGGTCTTTTATATATATTTATTTCCTCTTGATTATCAAATTTCCATCTGGTATCTAAATGTTTCTCAAAAAGAATCCTCTGTTTGGTTCCTTTAGATGACATTTTTAGTGACTGTTTTATTTTAGGTAGGTTGGTCTGTTTCTGTTCTATTCCGTTTGTTCCAAAACCAGAACCAGCTTGAAGAGAAGCTGTGATGGACTCTGTTTTCTCTCATGGTCCATATGGTTTTAAGTTGCTGCTGCTTATTCAGATGTGATTAACTCTTATCCTAATATCTGATAGATTTAGTACATCTGCACAGAATGACTTGATTGTTGTCCTCCTCCCCCCTTTCCTGAATTCCAAATGGGAAGGCTGAACTTCCTAACACTTTTACATTAAGACAATGTATAGTACTTATAAACAGGATACGTGCTTAGGGTTTGGGTACAATGCTTAAGCACAAAACCATGACTGCTTTGTTGATACTGTATGCTATTTATATTAAAATCAATTTGTACGTTCTCTAAAAATTTGGAGAAAATTTGTAAACCGCTTTTGAATCGCGATCAAGTGAAAGAAGAGATTTCTTCCCCACCCTCTCTGCCTCTGTAGTAAAGTAGCAAAGAGAACCTTTTAGTCTTATCTTTTAGATACTAAAAGGAGGTGAAGAAAATGGAGTTAATAAATAGCTTAGAAGAGCTGTTCTTGTTGCATGTAACGCAGCACAGCTTGATGTTTTTTCATGGTGCACGATATAAACTAGTATCTTCTGTTTCTATTTAGACTTTTGATAACGGATAGATGTTATTGTCAAGTTTAAATCCTTCATTCTCAAAACATGTGCGTTTGAGTTTGTCTGTCAGTCCGTAGGAGAGCAGTGGTTCGCGTCCAGTTTTCATTATGCTGCTTGGTCAATATGTCATCATGAAAGGAATTGAATTGTGAAATGGTATAGTTCTGGGACTTTTGAGTAGCGGAGAGCAGATAGTTTAGAATGTTTAAATAGATTTTTGCACTCTTCCCCCTAATTTAGTGTAAACAAACAAACCAAAAAAAAACAACCAACAAAAAACAAACCCAAACCTTTTACTATATGGGAATTTTATTTGTGGTGCTGATTATCAGTCTCTTATTGCAGGAGTTGTTGGAAAAGTATTACAGTTTTCATATGAGTAAAATTAGGAAACCCATCTCATTGGATTGGACTAGAGTGATGACTAATCTTCTGAGGTTGTGTCAGTTGAGTTTGTCTCCACTCTTGATTTGCTGAAGCGGATACAGCTTTCTAGGTGAATAATAGCTTCAGGGTTGTTTTTTTTTTTCACCTGGATTTATCAAAATAGTTAATTTCTACTTCAGTTATCTTTACAGCAGAATCTTCTTTCACTAGCGCTGTTCCTGTGCATCATCTAATCTGAGTTCTTTAGATAGAATACGTAAAGGTTTTGATAAAAAATGACCAACTAAATTATTGAGATGGCCAAAGGCAGCGTTTGGCAGTCACGATAAATAGTCCTGGAGTAATAGAGTTCGCCTTGTCCATGTTGCATCACTTGGTAGATTCTCCTGTCGTTGACTTCGATAGAGTATTTCCCACTTCCAGGTTTTTAATAATGCTGATACGATGCCTGCAAAGGGTTGTTTAAAAAGACTGCTCTCTAAAACAACTTATTCTACATGCTGTGCTCAGTATTTGGAGGAAAACTGCATACAACTTTGCTGAAAAATAGAATCCTAGAGAACAGTCTCCTGTTGGAGTCTGTGCAACGAGCAGAGATTAATTCAGATGATGAGCGTCCCAGGGACATTTACCAACAGCTGTTTAAAACAGGTGCTCTGATGTTCAAAGTTATTCTAAATGTTTTGGTGTCAGATTGCATAGTTTAGTGACTGAAGTAAAAGTATTCTTAAGTATTTGCCTATTTCTGTCAAGACTGCAACATCAAAGCTTATTTAAAAAAAATAGAAAGGTTGTTTTTTCATTGTCAAGAATGTTTTGCAACTAGTGTTACTTGTCAGCCAGAGGCTGACAATACTTGTTATCCTGAGCGTAGATAGTCCTGAAATTCGTCTGCCTGGACTGGAGATGTTGGTTTAACCTGCTGTACAAAGGTTCTCAGCATCGTCAGAGTGGTGAACGTGAAGGTTTCTAGAGAAACGTGTTGTTAAATCCTACGTGATGAAGTAACTAAAGGCTTCTGTCTGCTTGTTTAGTGCTCAATTGTGTGAAGCATCTGAGAAGGAGAAAGGCAAGCTTTTTCTTTTTCTCACTCTGGATATAGGGAAGTGCGTCACCTTTGGAGGCTGAGGTGATGGTTGTTAGACAATGACTGTTTAACCTGTGTGTGTTGCTGGTACCACTTACATTTGTTCAGTTTGTTCTTAACAGTGGAGTATGAGCTCCACCGTGTAAACCTCAGTGGTTTGGCTCTGAAGCCAGGATCAATCTCCAGTCCATTGCAATCTCAAAACCAAGAAATCCCTCCAAAATTCAACCTTTATTCTTTGTCACTGTGCTATTTTGGAGGGTTTCTGAGTGCTGGGCTGAGTTTACACTACTAGCTCATTACTTGCGAACATAAGTAAAAAGAACAAAGGAAGAAGCCCAACAATTAGCAATGCTGCCTAGGACTGTAGATAAGCTGTGAGTATAGGTGGAGAACATTTCAATTTGTGGAAGTGGGTTATCTGCCAGCAGCTAGTTTTGTGGGGAAAAATGAGGCTCCTTGAGTAAGGGGATATTTGTATTTACATACTAAATGAAGAAAACAGGTTCTTTTTGGTTTTTTGGTTTGTTTTTTTTTGGTCCTGTGATGCTTTCTCATGTGGAGATAGGCTACTGCAAAGGCAGTGCCAAGCACTGAGCTGTTTGGAGGCTAACTTCCATAGCTTATGTCTGAATTTCATACTTTGTTTTAATGTGACATTTGCCTGGTGGGGAGGGCAATGTGATTATAGAAACTTTTGCTTAAAAGTGGTTTGGGGGCAAGATTTAAAATATAGTTCCTCAGTTGCATTCTCTGTTGGCTTTAAAGCCAACATTCACAAAATTATGTAGCACTAGTAAATTAAATGAAGAAATAACATAGCTGCTGTTGTTTGGTTTTGGTTTTGGTTTTTTTTAACCTAAAACCAGTAGTACATGTAAAGAATAACAAACACTCCCTTCTGCCCTCCCTCACAAATACTAATTAATTACAAGGCTGTATTGGAAAAGGTTGAAATGAGTCATAAAATAAGCAGTGAATGTGTTATACCTAATGCATTTGTGCACATACAGGCTTGCTTTTGCCAGGTAGCCCCTAAAAAGGGCAGAAATCTTTCTCTGTTGATTAGGAGATAGTTTCAATTGCCACTGCACTTGAGAGGAATTGAAGGCATTTACCCGTGTGCAAGATCTGGGCTTCCTTGTGCTTGCTTTAATCTTGGGAAGGCACATCTTTATAGGCTTTGAATACTGGTGGCTCTTAAGTGTCTCTTCATGTTAATTTGAGTATACATTAATTGTTTATGTTAATCTGAAATGAAATAAGGATTTTTTTTTCTAACTCTAAAAACTTGGGTTTGTGTGGGTGGAGAAACCTCTTGAACCTGCAAGAGTCGGTGGATAATTGAGATCACTAGAGACGAGAACTTAGAAATTGAATAAACAGTTTCAGTGACCCCTTCACTACTACTTCTTGACTGTCCTGCTTTCTAGTTTTCAGATGAATGACTTACACTGGTCTTGCATGCT
Source organism: Baryphthengus martii (assembly GCA_013396935.1). Taxonomy (NCBI): domain Eukaryota; kingdom Metazoa; phylum Chordata; class Aves; order Coraciiformes; family Momotidae; genus Baryphthengus; species Baryphthengus martii. The sequence continues at coordinate 377,239 of VWZK01019267.1, read as the reverse complement.
CAGCGTGACATCTGATGATGAAGCTGAATTTCATTCCTGCTCTCACCTAAGTGTTTAGTTGGCATGAGATTTTTTTAATGTGTCAGGTTTGATGAGCAGTGGAAGTGTGTGATTGTCAACCCAGGAAACTGTGTGGACACAGAGGAATAAAGATGCTTTTAAGAAAAGGCTAGGAATGTGGAATGGGATGAATAGTGCCTAGTGTCACCTTCAGGACTGAGGAACATCTTTGCATTCTTTGTTCCAAAGGTTAATTCGAGAGAAATGGGTTCTTTTGGCATGCTAGCACATGAGGATGTACCGCCTGCAAACGATCACAGAAAGGTGCAAACGTAGCCCACTTGTATGAGGACAGTGTTATACTGGCATTATCCACATCCATATCTTTATTCTGTATTTTTTTTTTAAGCAGTGTTAGCTTTACAGAATAAGATGTTGCCTGTTGGCATTAAACATTGTGGTTGAATTTGCTGACCATGAGGCTAGATAATACAAAGGCATAAAATTGTGCTAAGCAGTGGGATCTGGCTCAATCCCCACCCATGTTCCTGCTCTTGGTTTCATGTCTCCTGATGAGAACATGCATGTCTTTGAGAAAATCCCTGCAATCATGAAATAAATCTGCAACATCTCAACTTTCAAAAAGGGGAATTCTATGTGGGTTCAAAAATGAAGAATGATGTTGATGTGAAAGATGAGGTTTTAAGTTAGTACACTTGCCTCAAAGTCCAGAAGGGGAAGTTTAAATTAGAGGTAATCTCAAAGTATTGCCTGTGTTGGGATTTTTTTGTATTGTAAATTAATTAGAAGAACTGCACGTATGCTTTCCTGACAGTAATATTATTTATTGGTAGAGTCTCTTGAAATTTTTTCTAGGTACACATTTCAAGGTGAAAATGCTTAATTTCATTTCAACACTTCAAAAAAAAAATAAATTTAGATGGTTTTGGGTACTCTTTTGGGAAGATCTGTGTTACTGTGCCTGATTTAAAAAAATCCTATTTACATATAGAAATACTACTTTAAGAACTTTGACTCTTGTGAGCCTTCTTTTATCAGGCAAGGCTTGCTCCTGAAACAAGCTGCATACATCAGTGCCTGGCAAATAGCCCTGCTCAAGGCACACCCTGTCAGCTAGTAGCTCAAAGATTTACTTTTTATTATTTATTTATTTTACAGGATGCTGCCAGATTTCTTAACTGGTCTAACATACTTGGATCTTAAATGTAACTTTGGGAAGTGGCGTGGCCATTTCTTTTTGCGTGCAGCAAATGAAAAATACGGAGTAGTGGATAATGGGATCCAATAAGTGAAAACTGAGACCAACCTGAGAAGCATGTTTCTGAGGAAAGCACCTTTTAAGTAGTATGACTTGAAATGTTTCACTTCTAGTAAGGCTGTTTAGAAAGGAGTTTGCTCAGCTTATAGGATTTTTCTGGACATTCGTCCTCTCTGCTGACTTTTAGTTAACTTGAGTAGCAGACATTTATTTGCCACTGTAAGCATTAGATTGATTTATTTACAGAGATCTTAATCTTTGTCACATCTCTGAAAGTGGCATCTTTCAAGACAATGGTCTTGTTTTTGAAACGTGTTTTCCAGGACAAATGCAGGAGTCTTCTCCAGCATGCTATCTGGTCTTCATAGCATCATTTCTCACAAAAGTGTGTGTATGTTTTCGTGTGTTGGTTTGTTCTTTTTTAAAAGTGAAGTAGCTAATTCATAGAATCACAGAATGTTATTTATTTTGGAGGTGTTCTCTGGACAATTCTTACCTTGAGGTAGCTAGTCAAGAGCCAGTCAGTCTCCTCCTTCCCCCAAGACTGGAATGTACCTCAATTTGCATATTAAGTTGTATTGCACATTTTCTTTATAATATTTTTTCTTACCCCCTACTGTAAAAAGCCTTGTCTATTTTTCTAGTAAAGTATGATTTTTAATGTGTCTTAATAGTACTAAAAAGTTACTTTTTCAATCTGGGTATGAGCATCTTAACAAGTTCAATCAACTGTAAAAGTACTAGATTTGCAGGAAGAGGTGGGGTTTCAGCTATGGGTTCGCTATTTTTATGCATACTAGTTTATAAACATGTAACCTTTGCCTCAAACTGGTTAATAATTACACTGTGAGTTAGCATATGTTGCAGGCATCTTTCTGATCCAAGAAGCGCCCTTTCAGGAGGCAGTACAGTCGTTTAAGATATGAGGTGGTGTTTTAACTTTAAGCTTGACCAGTATACCTACAAGGTTTTGACTTTTGCTGAATGTCTGCCAGCTTCCAGACTTCTGTTTCTCTGATTCCTGCCCTCTCCCCTGAGCTCTTGGTAATTATCCATGTAATGTGATGTTCAGTTCTAAAGCCCCCTGTGCATAAACCTCCTGCCATTCTTTACCCCGTTTTTGAAATTTGTACTAAAAAGCAATCTGATAATGCAGAAACTATGGTTTGTGATCAAATATAGGAACAAATATAGTTGTGGGTTTTTTTAAAAAAAAATAAAAATTATTCTAATTTGCTTTAATAAAGAATGAAGATGATAGAAAGCACTCAAATATAACTTGGATCTGATTTCTTGATGTGAAAAGTAAGACTGTCATAAATCCTAAATGTTCATCAGTTTTGTAGAGAGCGTGAGGGTTGAAAAGTCTCCTTGGTTTGAGTTCTTACCCAGAGACTAAGCGAACTGGTGCCAAACATACCATACTTCCAAACTGGATGCCCTTCTGTCAAAGCTCATCTAAGATCTGTAGATCGTTTTGCTTGTAGCACTGAATAGACACTATTGATAGAAGTAAGATCTGACGCTTTCCAATTATTTCAGGAAATTACCCTTTCCATCCAAAATATCCACTTTAATAATCTTCATAGCAAGGAATATTAAACCTAAAGATCTTGGATGTTTCTTACCTGAGTGTAGTTCTAAACTTGCAGGACTTCAGCAGCAGCAGAAACTGAACCAAAGATTATTAGTCTCTTTGGTTAGACATTGACAACAATTTTTTCTTTTTCTTTCTTTTTTTTAATTATGGAATCAGTGTTAATTTGGAATAAAGGAAGCAATACTAGCTTAAACTTAGCTAATTTTATTACAGGGATTTTGAGGAGGCAAGGAGGAACGTGATTTAGCAGGCATTATTTGTCACTTTTTATTCCTTCCACTGTTCCCTGTGCTTCTAGGCAATATTCTGATGTGAACTGTGTTCTTCCCTGCTCTTCGCTTTAGAACTGATCAGACTTTCTCTTTAAATGTTTTAAATATGCCTGTTTTGCCTCTGTCTTGAAAGCTTCCTGGTACTAGGAGAAAGGGAAACGCTATCCATTTGTAAAATGTAACCGCGTGCAGAGCTCAGTATGAAAAATCTGTTAGGGGAAGAAAACAGCAGCAGCTTGTAACTAAAACTGCCCATGTCGTGAAATGGTGAACTGCGGAAAACCTACGTACCCTAAATGTTACCATCCAAATTGACATTTGGTGTAATGTAGACATTCATACACCTACTTTTCCAAGCACTTTAGTGTTATCTGTTATTTCAAAAATAGAAACTCCAACAGTACATGACTTCTTTATGCTGTGCTGGTTTATGGGTAGGCAGTTAAGTGCCGGTGTGGCATGTACTGGAATTACTAACATTTTTTTCCTGCATAACCGGTTCTCCGGTGATACTGCAATCAAGTAGGAAGCCTGCATACTTTATGAGGACTGCATCATGGATAGAGGCAAATAGGATGCTGAATAACATCAGGAAGCTGCTTCTCTTTTCCCTTTTATTTTTTTAATTTTCTAAGATGCTTCTGCAAGTCAGTCTCTACCTTTAGCATCAGCTGAAATAATGCACTTAAGTGATTGCATTAACAGTTGTCCTTGAGCCACATCTGCTTCTCAAGGAGTAACTAACTGTTAATTGATAAGCATCCTTTTTTGAGGGGAAAAAGTTGAGTAGCAAGAAATCTTTCACCAAGAAGAGTACAAAAGCAATTTGCCCTGTTAACTAGATATATTGGCAGAAAACAAAGCATGCAAGTGTGCTGTTCCACCATCCTTAAAACCTCTTGATTTGTACAGTCTGGGCAAAATGTCTGCTGCTCCATAGAAGCTCGAATGATCCCAGATAAGATAGCTGGATAAGCTGGACAAGTATATATGACCTAGTTTCAGGACTAAATTTTCGGGTGTGGGTTTAGGGAAAGTTATGAGAAAGTTCGTACTTTTCTAATGTATAGAACTACTCTTCCTTAGATCAACACTTGATACTTTAAAATGGGTAAAGTTTACAGATACTTAATGATTTTGCGTATAACTAAATGCAGATATCTCTTTCTGTAATAAATTACTCTTTTTGTGCTGTTTTTTCAAGTTCCTGGAGAGCACAAGGCAGGTTACGTGAGCACTTCAACCGAACAGAAGTGCATAAGAGAAACTTCGACTCTGTGCTAAGTTTCATTGTTCACAATTCCAAGCAGTACTTACTGGGGGAAGGGAGGAAGGATTTAGCCCCTGGGTTTGTGGTGATAAAGGCTCTGACTAGGAAATTTGATTTTTAAGCTCTGAACTAGTTATCTGTGGTCTGCTGTTTTAGAACATCTGGCACTGTTAATCCTGGTGATTGCTATATATGTTTTTAATCATCTTAGCTTTATATTGACTGTTACTGGGACCTAAACATTTATTGTGCTAAAAGTTTATTAGAGGAACGTGTGCAAGAGGAAGATGAAGTGTAAAATGGTGCAGGTTTAAATATTGGCTAGATAACATATAGATTTTATGGAGCAACAGATCTTTAATCCTGGTAAAGTCAAGTTAGCGTATCTTTGAGCAATGGGAATGGAAGAACTTGAGGATGCTTAGGAAGAAAGGAATTGATGAGTGATTTAAAAGTCAGAGTGCCAATATAAAAATGGCACAGAGAAAGAACACTGAGGTTTTCTTGTTTCTGCAAAGATGCTGGAACAATCTTTTCTAGTAAGATTGCTTTCATGAAATGACTGTCATCTATTTGGCAGTTACCACTCTTGGTATTTGTTAGAATATTTAATGAATCTAGCTGCAAATGGGTAATTGAGAGAAGGGGGAGAGACTTATCAGGAGAGTGATGTTTCTCTGTGAGGCTGTGAATTTGCCACTCCTTTGAAAGCAGATGCTTAAGTGCCTACAGAGTCACACTGCAATAAAGCTCAGTGTTCAGAGCAATTACAAAATTGATGTTTTCCCCACTTATCTGGGGGCGGGGGGAAAATCGAGGTTACGGTGTCACTTATCCAAGTAGGATTTCTTTCTATTTATGATTCACAAGATGTGTCTCAGAAGCACCCATTGTTTTGATTTTTAAATCAAAAGAAAACACGACCTTTCGTTTTTAAATCTGTGGAAGTGGTTAAAGTAACTCAAACACAAAATATTTCCAGAGAATTGACGAGGACTATCCAGGCAGGATGTGTGGTCTCCTGGATAACACAGGCTGTGGCTCTTCTTCACTTGGCTTCTGCATAGAGTGCACTGCATTCAGTGTCTGAGATACTGCATCCCTTTGAGTGAAGCCCAGTCTTAGGAAATAGCTTTGTTCGTTCTTCTACAGTGCTTGGACATATTAATGCAACTATATAAGGAAAAGAGAAATCCTACTGTCAGCTGAGTCATCTTCACATAATGCTGGCTGATAAAATATTCATATACTGGGGACAGATGTAGTCGTCTGTAGTCAGTTCTTTTTAGGACCATTAGACCAGTTCATTGGTACTAATCAGTTCTGTTTCAGGACCTCTCTGCCATTCTTGTCCTCCAGGCTGCATTTCTGCCCTCTCATCCCCTTCCTGTTGGAGGCTCTCAAATCACTGCCAGAGCTGTACTAAGGCTTCTGGTTGGGAAGAAATGATACGTTCAGTTTGCCTGCTTGCATACTTGCTAGGCCTTATCCATTCCAGCTCCCATGTAATCTTCTTGGACTCTGTCTCTGGTGCTCTGTGGGAGAGATTGCATTGAGATTTCCAGGGATCTTTGAAGAACAGTGTGAAAATGGCTTTAACTTTGTCTGCTGTAATAGGATTTCAGATACAAGCACCTGTTGTTTGTTGAGACGGTTCAACTTTTTCTTTCTTCTCCTCCGTTAGCATTATGGGGATAATACTTGAATCTTTATCAGCTTGTTTTCTGGATATATTTACGATTGTGATGTAAGGAAAATGCTTTATCAATGCTACATATTTCACATTTAATGGCTTGTAAGCTATATCAAAGAATTGTAGTAAAACTAGTCCTTTAATGCTGTTGTTGTTTAAAAATGTGAAGTTCCTTGTAAAACCTGTGGATGAAATAGCTTTTACTTAAGAGAGTGAAACACAAATAAAAATGCAGTAAAAGGATGGGGAAAAAAAACACCAAACAAACCACAAAACAGAAACCCCACACAAAAGAAAAAGTTAAGTAGTTAATAAAGTTGGTGATGAGACTGCCTGAGTGGTTCCAGGGCCAAGCCCTGTAGGTATCCCAGTTTTTAAGTGGTCTGCTTTGAATAATTTTTTCATCTAGCCTTCCTAATATTAGTCTCCAACAGATAAGTTCCAATTTAGCAAACCATTTAATTCATCTAGAGCACCTAGACAACTGTCTTCAGCAGAATTTGTGTATGCTTCTGATTTTAAGATCCTTAGATTGAGAATGCCTTTTTTTATTAGCTGTGCACACTATAACTTCATCAGCTGTGGAGACCTAGAAGTGTGACATTTTAGGTGAGCTTTGATATTTGAGTTGATTTAGGGTTAGTCTTGTTTCATGTTATGCTTACCCAGTCATAACAGTCTCTTCAGAAACTGCAGCCTGATACATTTAAAGAAATAAACTGAACTGGTGCCATTTCTTTTTGTGTTGACTGTTCCAGTTTGTGCACTTCAGCAATTATTCTGTGCTTTGTGAGGAGCTGAGCTGTACCTGGCAAGAGGGTAGAAACATCAGAGATGGGTGGAGCGAGCAGCGGCGCCGGTCAAAAGCCACTGCTCTCCCTCTCAGATAAGTAATCCCGACTCATGAGTCAGAGGCTTAGGTCTTGCCGCTCATGGCAATTAGTGCTGCGCCAGGTTGGCCTTAAACTATTGTGTGGTGCCGTAGGTGTGCTGAGGTAAGGGAAATGCATCAGAAAGATAATTTAGTGTTTGATCCAAAGAAGAATCAGGATAAGAGCAGTGCTCAAGCTTCAGGTGTCATAGGTGCCCCAATAAGCAGATGGGAGTACTAAAAGAATGCTACAGTGCTCCTGAACAAAAAAAGCTTTGAGAACTGTTGGAGAGCAGCAAGATTGCTTCCTCCAGGCTTGTAAACCCTCATTCTCCCAGTGCTGAGCCAAGGGTGGTGAGGAGGGTTCTGTGATGGGCTCGGGAGATGAGCCAGAAGGCATTGGCTCACTGTGAATTTTCAGCCTCAGGAATAAGGCTAGGCTCTCCACTTTGGAAGTAACTGAAATCTAAGAAACAACTATAAAAGCATGAAACCTGTAGGACTGCATAACCAGTGTTAATATTTGCACTTGGGTTTTTTTAAAGTTTCCTAGGGAATTGGAGGAGACCTTTTTCAAAGCAGTGTTTTTGTGTTAGGTGACATACATTTGTTTTACCTGAAGTCTTTATATAAAAAGATACTGTGTTTAGTTACATGGATATCATCAAATCTTGTTCTTCCTAACAACTCTTATAGGAGTACAGTTTTAGGGAATAGTTTTTCTTCTTTCAGCTTTCAAGTGTAGCATATCCAAAGTGAAAGTGCAGACTTTCTGCAACAGTAAAAGGATTGTCAAGGTTTTAATGTCACGTTGTTAAATGTTGAGGAGTATGCTCATCTGTCTTAGCTCATCAGAGTATCACGTGTGCAGAGTATGATGTGTGCTGCTGAAATAAAAATACTACAGCAAGACAGAGGTAGAGTTAGAAGATGGAGGTGAAGATAATGAATTCCTTACTCCAGAAGATACTACAGTCTGAGCTTCTCTCTGAAAGTAACAGAATTTTCTCTACTGTCTCAGGTTATTTAAATATACCTCAGAGACTGACTATATAGATTTTAGTACACTGGTTACAGTAAAAAGTATAGAATAGAATGTAGCTGACTGAGTTTTTTATGAATCATTGATGCTGTGGTCAATGAAGATAGTTCTTAGTGGCCAGTGAAGGTTTCCTGTCTTTGATAAAGAAAGCTTAAGACTTCTGCATTGCATGTTTATTTGCTACAGAGCATCTTAATTAAATGCAAAATATGTTGGTAAAGTTAACTCCAGTGCTCTATCTTTAAAATGAGTAGAGTGAGAGAATCATTTTAGTACGCTGTCTACCTGTGCGCCTTAGAACTAAATGGTGTAAATCAGGATTTCTCTAAGAAAGCACTTTGGGGAAAGCAGGAAGCTCTGAAGAACAGAGAGCATATGTGTGTCTTCAGAACCATAACCTTGGGACACAGGGCTGGCTTCGGAACTTGAGTTCATTTCTGAGGTTGCTAAAGCAAAGGATGTTAGGGAGTGGGGATTACATTTGAGTATATCCATGTGTTTAGCTCCTGTTTCCCCTGTTACTAGCTGCTGCTTGTTTTTCGGTTTACAACGGTTTGGGATTGCATTTGCTCCTGTGATTAGGGGGATAAAATAAACCCCCAACATTTAGGTGGATTTGTTTAGGATTTCTTGCAGTGACAGGATGGGAGTGCTTTCCTAAATGAATGCACACTGTGAGAGTTATTCACCTTTTGTCAGAAAGTAGTGGAATGATAAAGGCAGGGGCTCAAACAGAAGGCTTGGCCACATCGTTGCTCATTTTTTGTTGGATGTCCCACAAGTTTTGCTTGTCAGTGGCCTTCTTTCGAACTTGCACTCAATATGAAAGAATTAATGATTGTAGAGGCAAAATTCCTCTGTTCTCTTACATTTGCGTGCATATGGCATAAATTTCTGCTTGCGTTTCAGTGCATGTTTCGTGAAAACTGTTTCTGCGTTCCCTGCTATCTAGGGAAAAAAAACAAACCAACAAACCCTCAGTCAGGCAGAAGCAAATCTGTTTGTTGTTTATACATGAAACTTCTACTTCATGTGGTAGACAAATGAGCAACCTAACATAAACCAAACACCAAAATTTAGTATTCAGGGTTGTGGTGGTGGTGAAAAGTCATGTTATAAATACAGTTGACTTCTCAGTACAAGAGAAAACAGAGGAAACTTTACTTTGTAGCTCTATTATAAAAAAAAATAAAAATAAAAAAATCTGCAAGCACAGGTTGTGTATTTTCTACCTATTCTGTGTTTTGTATCACAACATTTTGGTACTGTTCAGCTAGCTTGGAAGAGTTTTCTTCCAGAACACGAGTTTGCAGAAGTCTTCCTTCCTGACTGATGATGCCTACTATTACTGTTTTTATGCTCTTACATTTCAGTTCTTTTTTGACTCTTATTTCTGAAAAATGCTTGGAAAAAAGTTAGAATGGATAGATGCAGTCGGATCGCAGTTGTCAAGCGATCTCTACTGTGAGATCATGAACTGTGAATGGATGCGAGGATAGAACCTGGTGTACGAGTGACAGAAGACCACAGAATGGACTTGCTCCCGGCCGGAGCACGACCAGGCTGGTGGTCAGGTGGCTCAGGAATGTGCGCTGCAAGGCAAGCGCACGGAAATGCTGCCATAGTGTGGCCTGAAGTCCTCCAACAAAATAGGCACTGAAGAGAGAGAAGGAACGGGCAGGTAATGGTGAAGCTGGGTGAGAAAAAGGACAGGCATGGGTTTACTGTTGAGGAATACTTGGTTTTGCTCAGAGTCTTGAGCAGATTTACTTTAGGGAGGGTGTTTCCCGCATAGAAACATGACATCTTCAGGAGCCTGTGCTCAAGGCAGTTGAGCAAAAAGTAATTTAAGGTTGTCTTTGAAAAAGGAGCAATTTTTTAGGGGAACTGGTGAGACTGGGATTTTATTAAAAAAAAAAAAAAAAGACACCCAACCTACACCCAAAAGCTACTCAGTGTAAAATAGCATTTATTTAACTTAAAATGTAATTTCATTATAGTTTGTACCAGAGAATGCCTTGAAATAGCTTTTTTTTTTTTTTACTTATCCCGATTGTTCAGGGCAAGCTTGCAGTGGCCTCACTACTCAGCAGTGTGCGGATCACCTGCTTTTGTCACGGTTGCTTGAGCTCACCAGTGATACTTGATATCCTTGTTAGGACTTGGTTGAACATTTGTCACAGTTCTCTGTATTTCGTAACAGATTGCTGATTATCACAAGGGTAATCGAGGAGCAGTTGTGGGGATCTATGCTACAGTGTAATGAATTTACTGCAGTGCAAGTGATCATCCTAAGAAACCCCTAGAAGTTATTTCCACTTCATCTGTTTGTTTATATGAAAAGAAGAGCTGGTGCATCACTGGATTGCTGTTGGAGTCACATAGTCCAGCAAGCCTGTGATATTTGCAGATAATGAACTTCCAAAGTAGCCTTTAAGAGGGCATTTTCAAGAGTCACAGGTTCATTCTGTAACTCCAGTGTTAATTAGTCTATACTGATTAGCACTGGGATTTCTCCATAGCATAACCAAATGACTACCCAGTGTGGCAGTAAAATAATAGGGATATAAAACTGTGGCATATTCCTTGATGAAATTTCTCTGGCAGCCATTGAAATTATGTTGAGTGTGAACACATTTGTGGAATTACTTGTCTGCTCCTGTGACAGAGTGTGCTGGGATATATGCCAAAAAAATGGGCCTCTTTTTTTTGCAGCTTCATAAGCCAGAATGCTGTGCAAAACATTTTTGGTTCTTGCCACAATAAAAATGTGAAGTCGCAGAGTCTGCTGTACCTGAACTTGAATCACGTCCTACGTGTAAATTTGGACAGGAAGGAGGTAGAGGAGGAAGAAGACGTTACATAATTTGAAGAGTCAGTGTCTATTGTGCTCAGTAAAACAGTGATGAATTTTAGACTTATGCTTGTGTGAATTAAAGAAAACTGGAGTGAGAAATTGGCATGGAGACTCTTGCTGTGTGCCAGGGCTTCCTGCGAATCTTGAAATAACTTTGATTTTTCTCATTTGGCAGTTGTTGTTATGGTTAACACCAAAAATCCTTAATCTTATGCCTTACTCTCACTTCAGTGTTGGCATTTAGGCTGAAAATCTGCTGTAATTTCTGTGGTATTTTCGCTGACGTGCTGGAGTGGTACTTGCTGAGGCACAACGTGAAATTCAGTGTTCCATTCCAATATTGTAAGTTACTTGCAATAATATTTATTGACAGAAGTTCTCGTGTTGATTTTTTTATTATTTTTTTTTTATATAACATAAAGATCCTACAACATAAAATCTTGTTCAAGGTATGCAACCTGATGTGGATTTTTTACTTGATTGAAGATTTTTGTTTTCCTTTTTACCCCCCAAATTAGATTTTTAGGTTCATAACAAATTAAATAGACACTCCTTTCTGAAAATGTAGATGCATATCTTGGGGAAATATGTAATGATGCTATAGAAAACCCTAACTTGTGTTTCTTAACAAGTGATGTGAATTTCTCTGGGGCATAAAGCTTAGAGATAACACATTTTGAAAAGGGAACAAATAGTACCTTGCAAGAAATGGGTTTGTATAAGCAGGAAGAAACAGCCTTGAAGAATACCCTATGAAGATCTTATTATAACTGAGCACATACATGTTTTAGCAAAGATACTCTAGAAGTCACTATCTCCTCCAAAAGTGGCATGATCTATGTTGTTCCTGGTGTATGCTGGATTTTATTTGTCTCGCAAATGAATTATTTCATTGTGGTGTTTCTTTCCAACTCAGTCTTCTTGCAGGAATGTACGAGCTATTTTCCCTGTTTTCGTGGCCTTTTGTCTTTCCATACTGTGGTGTAACTTGAGGAACTTGACCACCAGTAGCTGCCTGCATTTAGTAGCAATTAAACAGTGGGTCTTGACAACATTATGAAATGGGCTTTATGTAGTCAAAATGCTCTGCCAAGATGGTTACTGTGACTGGTTTTGAAAACGAATTTGTTGCTGTTACTGTATCCATGCTCTTTTATATGCTTTCCAGATTAGGCTGGGGATATTGGGGCAGCAATTGCCATAAAACTTCAAAATTGAAAATATAAAGTGTGGTTAACTGCTCTGATTCAGTAAGCCTGAAAAAAAGAACTGGCCTCATTAATGAATATGCAGTTGGCACCTTTGAGGATTGGCACAGATGCTGTAACTTTGGCCGCAAACGTTGCAGGGCTTCAGCCGTATGACACGTCTGTAGTCCCTGAAGCAGCATTCCACTAGCGCTTTCGACTGAGTAAGGAGAGAGTAAAAATAGCAATGGTAAACTTTCCATCTGTGTCACTCAAAGCTGAAGCCAGGGGTGGGGAGGGAATCGGTATTTTACACTCATAATTAAAGATGCTTTTTGATAATACACACTTTGTACCTGGTGCTGTCGGCCAGAAAGCGTGAAGTACTTTACAAAGGCAGCGGATCCCATCATCTGTGCGGTGTGAGGAAACTGAGGAGGGTCATGGCCCAAGCCACAACCATACAGTGAAGCAGAGGGAGCTAGTAGTTGTGTCCCATCCTCCTTTGCTGTACTCACTGCCAGCAATAGCCCCCATCTCCTCTGTCCCACTGACCTGTTGCTGGGACTCAGCTCTCCTATTACTGTCTGCAGGATTAAGTACAAGAGTCTGAAATGTGGATTCTTAATAGTAACTTCTGTGCACGTCGTTCATTGTAGCATAAGGAGATCAGAATTGCTGGTAAGCCTAATTTGTATGACTTGAGGTAGTAACACATGTTAAAAATAATAATAAAAAAAAAAAAATAAATCTATTAACTGTGGAGTGTGTTGGTGCCTTAGCTAGACCGGGCCTGAATTGAGGAGTTGTAGGTGCAGTGAACTGTACTGCTGGTGAAGATAGCTGGGTTTTTTTCTGCTCATGTACAAAATGTAATCTATAATCTACTCATGGGTTACTGAGAGTAGATGAGTCTGGAGAAGTTTGGCACCTGATAAATAACAGTGGGTAAGAGGGAGCAGAAACGCTTGCTTCATTTTCAATGCCAGTAGCTTTGCACTTCTCTGTAATTGACTCCCCTTGGGGAGAAAAGCATTCATGCCTTTTTGTCCCCTCTCGTCAAATCAGTGATTTACATATGCCCATGGTAACTGAACTGCTTCCTATTTGGCTTTTGCCGAAGGCTGGTTTCCACAAGGCAGTGGTGCCCTGCTTGTTTTCAACTCTCTAATGGACTCCATAGGAGAAGAGCAGGAGCATACCTAGAAATTTAACTTGGGTCTCCCACTCTGTTGGATGGAGCTGTTTCCACAGAGACCAGAGCCTCGTCTGTTTCGACAAAGATATTTTTAGGAGCTGCTGTTCAGCTGGTGGAAGGACTTTTCTTCCTTAATAGGAGAGCAGATTGTAACAGGATTCCTCTTTCTTCAGAATGTCTTGTGCCTTTTTCTATTATGTTCTTTACTTTTTTTCCTTTGTCGCTTTCCTTTATTGCCTTCTTAGCCATGTCTGCTCTTCCTCTCTTCCGTTTCACTTTCTGTCTCACTATTCCTGTTGCACAAGAATCTAATACCTCAAGGGAGTTTGCAGAGGGTGGAGAAGGGACTCAGACTTTGCATTAAGGAGCCTGTATGTTAAAGATAAAATCCCCAGGGGGTGCTTGCTGAGTCACCAGCTGGGCAGCGTTTGTAAAGATGCAGAGTGTCATGGAGCCAAGCCCTGGCCCTCAGCAGCTGCAAGAACCTTGTGCACATCAATTATTCGTGGCCCTTGCTTATGAGTTGTCCTATGTCCTTTGGCCTTGCGATAAATTTTACATGTAGCTGTTTCTGCTGATGTTTGTGGTAAGCTTGATGTCTCACCTGCTGACCAATGGCCTCGTGATAAAGGGCTTAAAAAGATAAATCTGTTATTGTAGCTCCTCTGTCTTGGAAAGTTGGGCTGTCCCTAACTGAAACTGTCCCAGAGGTTCTTTTAGTCTTTGTCAGTCAGTAGAATTACAAAATAGAAAAGACATTTGACTTAATGATGGGCTGCAACTGCACTCGCTCGGTGTCCTAATACCCTTTTATAATTTATTTTTTTTTGTCGAAATTGTCACGCTGCCTTTCTGCGGAGTTAGATACTGAATAGTTGTAGCATTGATTTAGTGATGAAGGGCTATTTTAAATTGAGATTTTTTTTAATGATGCTATAGAGTACATCTTTTAACTGGCATACTGTGATACTGAGGCTTTTTTTGCTAGAATATCTTGCCACAGCAGCAAGGTGCTTCACTTACAATATGAGCTGTTTTCAGAAACAAAATAACATCAAAAGATGTGAATCCAAAGCAGATCAGTGTTGAAGAAAACTGTTATACCAAGGCAGTTGTATATGTTGAAAGAACAGTCATGCTACCCTCTGCTATCCTGTTACCCCGTGATTCTCATTCAAACATCTGTTTCTGTACTCTGCTTAGATTGTAAACCTTTTAGAAAGGGGACTTTACACTTATCGTGACACAATACCATCCTGAACTCCAGTAAAACCTACCAGCATTGCTGTTATTCCATCCCTACTTAAATGCCATGTGGAGGAGGATCTTGTTCCGGTCTCGTTTTCTTGTGTTCCCTGATATTGATGCATTTCTTGTTCTTTAATATGATGGAGCAGCTGGTAGATCAGCAGATTTGTTGCAAAGGCACATGCCTGCAGCCCTTCCCACCCAACAGCCAGACTGAAGCCCACGAAGACAAGACTTTGCTCTAAGCCGCTGTTGACGCGCATGCCAAAATGAACTAGACTCTGCTGTGTGCTGGATTATTTCTAACAGTAAGGGAGAAAAAAGAGCTTGACAACATCTCTTTAAAAACATGAGGCCCTGGCTGTGGTGATAGACCACAAATGTGAGCTGCTGCTTGGTTACCAAGAGGATAAAATTTTACTCCAGGGAGATATTTTTATACAGTTGCTTATTCATATTACAGCCGATGCCAAAAGCACCCTTATGCTCAGCAGTATGGAAATATTAAGAAAATTCTAGTTTCACAGAGGCTACAATCCAGTCTAGTTTAACTTCGTTGTAAAACCAGGCAATCTTGACAGCCTGTAGTTAGATGACTAGTACTAGATTATTCTTCTATTGTAATTTTAATTAATTGATTATTCTTCCATTGTAATTTTTTCTTTTGCACATACCAAATCATTTAGCTGCTTGGAAGTCCAGCTTGGCAAGAAAGTGGAAATCTTCAAGGTGCACATTGAGTATAGCCTAAACTGTAGGTTTTTATTTTCATGGTCACAGCAGTGACAGCAGGACTGTAGACGGTGTAGACAGGCAAAAAGATGTGTTCTGCACAAATTATTTTCTCCTAGTGATGTGTTCTCTTCTGCACTCAATTATTCTTTATAAGGCTTGCAATAGCTAGTGGAGTTAAACATAGAAATGTTCTGGGTAACTATTTTATAGTTAACTGAGTAACAGCTTTGATTTACAGCTTTCCTAACAAATTGTAATGGTCAAATACTATTGTGCTCTTCATTTCTTCCTAGCTGCTGTCACCTCCTCCTGTGCCCCTTCCACATTCCTTTATATTTTTCATACTTGAGGCAAAAAAATGAATTAGTATCACCCTCAACTTTTTTGCAGCTGTGAAACAACACAGAATCTTGCACGGGAATATTGGGTTGCCTGAATTTTATGGAATGATGTATCTTTATAGTTACAAAATAAGTTTGACATATTTTAAACTGTAAATGAGGAATAATTTACGCTGGTCAGAAACTGAAAAAAAAGAATAGAACTATCCTTTCAAACTTTTATCCTCTTTGGTGTCTAACAAGGCAGTTTGATCTTTTTGTTCCAGCTGCGTAGAAAGGAAGGTAGGCAGAGGAGTAACTGATAACTCTTTTGTTCAATGGTGGAAAGGTTGTTACCCTCCAGAATATCTAATTGAAATTCTTCAGGGTGACTCTTGGGAGGGAATTCTGATTTATAATTTGCCGTGATGTGGAGTGAAAGAGAAAAGTGTTCATGAAGATGGTGAAGATTAACAAACAAACATTCCGTCTTTGAGGATAACTCTCTTCAGCCTCTGTGATATTTTGATTATTTACTTTACTGAACTGTTTTGAAGCTTACACTTGTAAATTTATGTCTTCTAGGGATAGATTTTAAAGACCTTGCAGTGGGTAGGAGGGATACTTTGGGTTTTGTCCCCTTCTCCTTTTGTTTTTGTGTCTTGCTTTTGTGATGCAAAATGTGCTGTGGGTTTGGGTTTTCTTGTTGGTTTGTGGTTTGTTTTTTTTTTAAAGAGGTGTTTCTTTTCTCTGCAGGTATGGTGTTAGTCCTGAGAACATTATTTTGTACGGCCAGAGTATTGGTACAGTTCCGACAGTAGACCTGGCGTCTCGGTACGAGTGTGCCGCAGTAATCCTTCATTCTCCCTTGATGTCTGGATTACGGGTAGCTTTTCCTGACACTAGGAAAACCTATTGCTTTGATGCTTTTCCAAGGTATGTATAAGTACTGCAAAGAGGTTTGTTCTATGCTCAGCATGCTCTTTAGGAGTTTAAAAGGGGCTGGTTGTGTAACTTTCCAGGGAACTTTATTGAATTGTCACCTGTGTTTTAAACTTCACATAGGTACATCTTCTAAATCCAAGCAGAGAAAGGGGCTGATGTCAGTCTCAAACTGACATGATAGTCAGCTGAATGAACAGATAAAGTCTTGGTGGTTACAACTGATTTTTATTCCCTTTTTTTGTGTTATGGGTATTTAATATCAGAATTTTTATATTGCCAAGTTTAGAGGAGTAGCTTAACAATTGATAATACACTACTAAGTCCTTCAGGCTAATGACTAACAAATTAGTAACTGCACACTCTTAACATCTTGGTCAACTTTCATTTAGAAAGGTAATAAGATACCTTGAAATGGATGTGCTGTTTTCAAGCAGCTTATAAAAATATTGCTATAGTTCTACCAAATCAGCAGAGAAAAAGGTATAGATAATTGCTGCTTTTAAAGGCAGAAAACAAGAGAGGGTCAGAGGCTAGAGTGTTAGACTGGTGTGGTTCACGTTTCAGCTTGGTTCTGCATTTCATATGTAATCTCAAGGGAATGCATTTAGTGTTTCTTTGCCTTTGATCCTTGTAAGTAAAACCACTTCTGCATCTTGGGTATGCTGTCCATACTAAAGATACCGAGGCTTGTATTTGTTCCTCCCTGATGGAGAGCGTGTAAAATCCTTATGTCTGTGACCAAAATAAAGTAAGTTACTGACCCTTTTTTGGAACATTTGGAGCTTGTTTTAAGAAGCTCTAGAATATTTTACATACAGTAAGCTATATACAACTGGTTTCGAGATCAAACGGTTGCATTTATAGCCTAGTGTTTCATTTGAAAAGCAATTGCAGTAGACCTAAATTAGAGTATCCAAATATTTGGGAATAGTAGAGGTCCTGGGAATAGCAGATACTCTAGGAATCTTTTAAAATTTGTCATTTGACCCAATTTAAACTATGGGAGAGTGTGAGAGGGGAAGCCAGTCCCTTTATAGCAGTGTATATAGACTGTATATAGGCGTGGGTTGAGGGGAGACACAGATAAAAAACTGAGTGGTTTGTGAAAGGGAGAAGACAAAGCAGAGACTCACTGAAGCCTTCTCTAAAGCTTGGCTTTGCTTCAGAAGGTCATGTTTGCAATAAGTGTAGTAAGGGTATTCATGGCATTTGTTATGTTTGTTTTACTTTGGTTACAACAGTTTAAAATTAGAAGGTGGGAGAGGCCGTAGATATAAATCTGTGTGCTGAAACAGCTAGAAGTAATAGTGAGCGAGTAACGGTGGCTTTCACAGTATCTGTGTCCAGTCCTCATGTTTAGAATTCTTCTAAATAGGCTATTAATTAACTAATTAAATTGTTGAAAGTCCAGTCAGAATTTGAAACACTTATGCTCCGACTCATTCGTCATCCTCAAACCTGAAATCCGTACTCACCAATGCTTCTGCAAAAGGGGGAAAAAAACCAAAGCCTTAAAAATAGCTCTGATTACAGAAGTACCCGTGATTAGCTGATATCAGCCAAATCAAATAACAGTTTAAAGAAGAAAGAGTAAGAGAGGGGAATGGTGACAACAGATATACTGTAGCACTTGAGCATTTTGTTCTTACCCTACTGAGCTGTTCATCGCTGTCAGTCTGACTTCACTTGTGCTGTCAAAGCAGTGAAAATAAACAGCAGTGCACTTTTATGAATGTGTGCAGCTCAACTGTCTGTCTTCACAGTGGGAAACAAAATAGTTCTGTGTGCACCTACAGCGAAGTGCTATTATGTGCATTTTATGGTGGGACTCCATGAGAATTTGGTCTCTGCAGATTTTTCTAGCAGCAGAGTGGTGTGGCTAAGAATACTAAGTAAGTCTGATGTGCAGTTTAAATACCGCCTTATGAGTCGCTGAGTTGGCAATGGGACCCTTTCCAAATTTCTGCAGAACTCAAATATTTTCTAGCTTAATGGTCTGTGAATATATGCGGAAAAATAGTTTCATGATCTGAATACCAAAGTGAAAGGGCTTTCCTGGTTTCCTACAATCAGTGAGAATTTAATATCTAGCCACTAAAACGATGTGTAAACATCTCTGTAGCTGTATGTAGCTGATCTCTGTCACATCATGAAACACAGAGACAGACCCTTCATGGGCTTAAGACTTCAGTTCATATAGCATGTTGGTTATAAAGTATTTACATTTGGCTATGATACTAATTTGGGGGTGAAGATGATGGGGTGAAAAAAAATCTGCATTATTCTGGTGTCTCTTATGTTCCTGGGTTATTTTTCTGTATTCAGTGTAGTTGCACACAACTCAAGTCCCAGACAGGAAAAGTGAAATAGGCTGCATTTTAATTTTACATAACACTTTTTCTCTTCAAGTGACACGAAGCCTGTTTTTTTGGGAGAGGTATTGAAACAGAAACGTGTTTACACTCAGCTGTTTACTGGAATACCAATGACAGTTCTCCAGAATACTAAATGCTGAGATTTATAGGCGTGGGATTTAGTGCTTCAGTCTACATCTTAATTTTTAATTAGCTTTATTTTTTTCATAAAGCTTTTTTAAACCTGTTTTTAAATCGCTATATGTTGACATCTGTATTTTTAAAATCATTTTAAGCAATCTTGATCAGTTTGTAAAATCTGTAGTCTTACCAGAATTACATTATTTCTTTTTCTTTAGGAGCAGGAAAATCCAAACACCTTTTATCAGACAGCATAAAGGGATAAACTTGTCCTTCTGTCAAATTGAATATTACTGATACTCATTTTTCCACCCACTTCATCCCATACTCTGCATAGTGTCTGTGTACTGCTCTGGAGTTGTTGGTAACTACCAGCGTGAAATGGCTATCTGGAAATAAAGCTGGTGCCTGCCTGGACAGTCTGAGAAAGCTGCTCTTCACCACTTTCAAGTTCATGTGCTACATGTGCTTCATAATTGGGGTGTTCTGGCCTGAACCCTTAGGTGCTGAAGATGCTTTTGTCATTCTTCCCTTTCCTCTGAAGCCATTTTCCCATGAGAGGTGGTCACTGGCTATATGGGTCTGCTAAGTGTAGATGGAACGAGAAGAACAAAGGTTTAGTTTAAGACCGCTTTGCAGTCAGGGCTGGCGAAGAAGTTGGTTGCACAAAGTCAAGTTTTGTGTGAGTTTCTTTTGGTTTGCAGTTTAATATCCTTGTGTAATGCTCTTCTCCCACAGTTTTCTCTTTTGTCACTTGAACTTAAACAATTGGTACAAAGAACAGATTGTTTTTCTTTAGCTGAATGTGCTTAATCTGGGGATTTAAAGACAGGTTCAAACCTCATGAGCTGAGGCTTTATAATTTATTTTTTTTTGGTAATAAAGTCTTATGATTGGAATGTAGTTAATTAGCTCCTAATCTGGTAAATTGGAAGGTGATAATGTGTAATGTGAAGAGTCCGTGCTGGCGGCATGCCCCATGGAATCTTACTTGGCTCTCAGTGGGATTTCTGATAGGTATACTCGCTGTTTCGGGGTCTCTTTTTTGTGCCAAATTTTATTTACATGCTGCCCATTCAGGCCTGTTGTCATTGGAACCGGTGGGATGATGGTGATGGCATTTAGGACTCCTGTTCATGTCCATTATGTCACTTGCCACAATTCCAATGTTTTGCAGCCGTTTAAAAACATGCAGTGGTAACTGGACCACTGATCGAGAGTGAAGTTTGCTATCTTTAATGGTATGAAAGTTAAAGCCCCAAACTGAGCTATGTTTTTCTTTTCCATCCCCCAGCATTGACAAGATATCTAAAGTAACCTCTCCTGTGTTGGTAATCCATGGTACCGAAGACGAGGTAATCGATTTCTCCCACGGCCTGGCCATGTACGAGCGATGTCCACGAGCTGTAGAGCCCCTCTGGGTGGAAGGGGCTGGGCATAATGACATAGAGCTTTATGCACAATACTTAGAGAGACTAAAACAGTTCATATCTCATGAACTTCCCAACTCCTGAAGAAGCCTACCTGATTTTACCTCAGTTACTGTGAACGGAAGAAATTACCTGGTTTTGCACATGCTTTAACTGGATAGCTGTAATAGCTTTATACTATGAAGAAATACCCTGTCTTTAGGGTGTTCTAATCAAACATCTGATGAAATTTGTCTTTTATATCTGGAAATAATTCTACTAATGCACACAAATATGGTCAACTACTGTAAGTCCAACAATTTTTAGCTCAGTTGCCCTGAAGGAAGTGGGAATACTAGCTGCTTATGGGGACACTTTTTACCTAGTGCTGTATTAACCGAAGATCAGTTTTCTCTGTCTTACTTCAGATGCTTTATAATTCTGTCCTACAAAGACTTTTTTTTCCAGTGTTCTCAGTGTGGAGAACAAAACTGTTAGGAGCTACAGCTTGTTCTGAACAATCAGTCATGGGTTCAATCTAAGGGAGTACTTCTTCTGTAAAGTTTCTAGCTGTGGTATTGTAACTGGAAAGTTATTGTGATGAAGTTCCCCCTCCTCCCTTCTAGTGTTCTTTTGTTAACTTACTGATCTTCCCGAGTAAATTATTTAAATATACTTTTTCCTGAAAATAAACAAACTGCTATATGGGGCTAAACTCTGTAACGACCTCTCCATTACCTGTATAAACGTAACTGGAATGTTCTGAAAGGAACTAGGGACAAAATTGCTTTTGTTTAAAAATAAATGTGTAAATTTGCTACTAGAAAACTCATTTTAATATTCAGATGGTCTGAATAATAGCCATAACAGACATTTCCTTCTGTAAAGCATTCCTGTAGACTTTTTAAAAGTACTGTACATATTTGAATTTACATTGTGCATAGATTCTTAATTGGTAGTTTTAATTTAAGTCTAGTTACAATAAACTGCAAAATTCTGGTTTGTATATGATTGAATACATTTTGTTAAAATATGTTTTTATCCCTATATTATTTTGCTATTAAAGTTTTATAAAGTTTCCAGGACAAAAAAAAAAAATTTACACATTTATGTTTTGATGAATTTATGTAACTAAATTTTCATTGAGCTGATCTTTTTAGTTTAGAAGTAATTTGATTCTTTGACACTGGAATCGCACAGATTATGCATCAGAAATGCAAGACACTTAAAAATTGTTACACTACTAGCATAGGTCTAATTTTTCCAAATTTAAAGGCCTTAAATGTACTGTAAGCCTCAGATTGTTGTAAAAATTGATCGCGATTGATTGCAGTTTGTGTCCTGTTGCTAGAATGCAACACAGTGATTGTAATGGAATAAAGGATGCATGGATTAGAGCTCGCTGAATTTTCGAATCTTATTTGGCATATGGTTTTTGTACACAAGGAAAATGTAAAGTACAGGTTACTTGATAGAGTAACTCGGATTTTGTTATTTAATTCCTTCCTTTCAAGGAAAACCGCCCCGAAGTACAAAGCTGCATTTTTGTGAAGTTTGGTATGTAAATCAAATGTAAAAGAGATTACTTTTCAGTGGTGTTCAGCTGGTTTTAAGTAACGAAATACCATGATTCATTGCCTCCAAGAAATGTTTGAACATAGTTGTCATGAGTCCTTGTAACAGGCCTGCAGCTAATTTTCAGCACAGTAAGTGTGTCTATTCTATTGTTGTTGACTGTTGGCTTGGCCCTATTACTGTAAAAGGAGAAAAACTGGTATTTTCACTTACAGTGGGGGGAAATGAGGACACCTGTCCTGCTCCTTGTCATCTGGATCCTTAGAATCTGGATCTGTGCCTGTGTGTTGTCCAGTTGTGAATTTTAAATGTCCCAAGCAGCAGGGCTCCCAGTTCTCTTGGTGACTCTTCCAGCCAAAATTGGCAGGTTTTGCCTTGTCGCCTCAAGCTTGCTGCTTCCCTCCTGTATTTTCAATAAAAGTAGTCAGATACATCTCTCATTTTATTTATTTTGCACCTTCGTGAATCCACAGTGGGTTTCCTTCAGTTTCTACGTGTGTTCTTCCTGCATCTGTAGCCCTGTGGAGACAAAGCTGATGTCTGTGGTACAGGTATTCAAGGTAATGTTTGAAAGTGCCAGCCTGTCCATGTAGTGACTTGGGGAATTTTTACTTAATTAGGCAATGATTTTTGATACCCATGTTGAATTTAGTGTTGCTCTGAAAACTTCTGCCGTAAATATTTCTTCTCCTCGTGATCCCTTGTAGCTACCCTTTTACTTCCAACAAGTGATACACTTAACTTTTTCCCTATAAATCAACTTTTTAAAAAGATACTGCTTTTCTAACTCTTGCAGTCATTTTGTGACTTGTCTTTGCTTTTTGTCAATATGCCTCTGGTAATGAGAAGACGGAATCTGAATTCAATATTGTTATACATGTCCCTTGGTGTCTGCACTTGCAGCCTGAGTTCGCGGTATTCCGGCTGAACATGAATTTCCTCTCGTACTATATTTTGCTTGTTCAAATTCCTGCCTAACTAATTCTCAGAAGTGCCTTGCTCTTCTGGTTTGTGTTACCTTTTTTGCTTTGCGAAGTTAATCTACATCTAACTAACGCAAGTATTTTGCTCTTAATCAAATGTCAATGACCTATCTGTGATCCACTGGTATGAATCTTTTCTCTCTTTTAATTCAATAATTTGTTTACCTGTTTGGTCCCTTAAGTAGTTTTCCTTATAGCCCTATTTCCATCTAATAGTTCTTAAATGAATTCTGAGTTTTTTGTAATTTTCTGACATATTCTTTAAAAAAACTAAATATTACTGGTGAGCTGCTTTATATTGTGCGCTAACGGCAAAGCATCTCTATTTCAGACATTTCAAGCCACTACTGCTGGTCAACATTAGAATTATTAGTTGAAAAAAAAGCCTGTGGCCAACTTGTGAATCTACTTAAGACAGTATATGGTAGGTCCCCAGTTATTTGAAGACTAAAAGATAGGACAGAATTTTTAAATTATGGGAAAGATAATAATGTGAGGTTATGAAAGGGAAACTTGAGGTAGAAAATAGTCTTGCAGCAAACTGCTAACATTCTCTCTTTTAAGTGTATAATGTGGGCCTTTACATGAACTTGTTATGCATATTTTAGAGCTACCACGGTATCACTAAAACTGGCTGGCCCTGCCTGGAGGAACTGTCACAGCTCTTCCAGCACGTTGCACTGTAAAGTAGAGCTCTGGATTCCTAGAGGTCTGCCGGGGAGCAGGCAAGTTCTGGGCTAGGCCACTCTGTTTCCTGTGCTTGTGGCTTTACCTGGGGGCTGTGGAACACAAAGCTGTGCTCGCTCTTCTCCTCTGCGTGGGACGCGGCCGAAGTTTTCCTCTTCGGCAGAGGCCGGAACATCTCTGCTCCCCCTGTGCCACGGGGCAGCGCTGGTAAGTGCCGGCTGCCGGCAGCTCTCGATATAACCAGCCCTTGTGTCCAGGTGGGGGGGAATCCCTCCTGCGGCAGCCCGGGCAGGCTCCCAGCCNCCCGAAGAGCTCCGCCGCTGCCCGCCCGCTGCTGCTGCTGCTGCTGCTGTCGCTGCTGTCGGTGGGCGCCCGGCCCGGGTCGGAGGCGACGAGCGTCAACAGTCAGTAGCGACACGGTGACGGTCTCCCCGGGAGTGCTGGGCGGTGGGGTGGGTAGTGCTGGAGGGCAGGAAGAGGAGGAGGAGAGGGGAAGGCGGTGCTGCAGCTGCCCCGGGCCCGAGGCCGTCCGCCCCCCTCTCCCGAGTATTTATAGCTCAGCGTGGGCTGAGACCGTCCCGGCGGGACTGGGACTGGGGCTACCAGCGAGGGCTGCTCAGGCTGTAGCTGTTCTGGGCGAGAAGGAGCGTGGCTGCCAGAGCTGACCCTTGCTTTTATCTGAAGGAAAAATGGAAGGGGAAACACACCTCTGGTTTCCAATTTGGCTTCAAGACACAGATAAATGGCATGATATAACTGTGGCTTTGGAGGCGACTGCATGCAATGGACCCTTAATTCATTTTCTCCTGTAGTTCCTCAGGCCTTTTTTAGTTTAAGGGCTGCCTCGGAAGACATTGATCCAAAGTTTTGTTTATTCTAAATAACGTTTTACACAGCAGTTTATTCTGTAAAGCTTGCAGGCCTACTTAAAGATTTAACATTGCTTACATTTCAAGCCTCTCCGCTGTAACGGTGCCAGGAGGTGCACTTAGGCATGCTTTGGGTCTGCCCCAAATCCCTTTTCCTTTGGCTCAGCCTGGCATCAGTCGGATGGCAGTGGTGCGCACAGCCCTCCCCTGCATGGAACATCCACCCCCCAACATGTCTGTCTGCACAGGAGGAGGGGGTAACATGGTCCGCCAGTTACTGAGGTCCCCCCGGAGCTGGGTCCTCTTTCCTCTCTCCTTCTTCCTTCTGGGGATCTTGCACAAGCAGTTTGCTCCCCTCTGTGCCAGCCCATCAGTAAACTAGTGGAAGAGTGTATTTATCTCACAGGGATCTTACAAATAGAATTCTTGCAATGGCCATGGATTGCTCTGGATGACAAATGCAGTAAAGATGCTATAAATGTGCGTTTTGATATGTAAAATTCCAACGTAGTAGTAGAATACTTAACTAATACAATTAAAATGTGCAACCAATCCGCTGGACCATCAATCACAGCTGATAACCTTAGTCTTGAATCCAAAACAACAACAGAAATAAGTAAAGCTGCTCAAAAATGCTGGACTGGGATCCACCTCTAGGAAACAGAGTAACATTCTTAAAAATCTTGTTCTCTGCTTAGAAATGAAAGGGAAGGCTGCAGGCACATTCCAGGGCTCCCAGGACTGACCTCCAGCCTTTATGCTAGAACATAAACTATTTCAAACGCTTTTGGCAAGACGAACACCTCTGGTCAGCAGCATGAAGCTGCTGAGGCCTTAGAGCTGCTGCAGCTTAACCCTGTTACACCGGGCTAATGACAGAGAACAGAGACATCACCTAGAAGGTAAAACTGAACCTTAAACCCAGCCTATATCTATTGGAAACCTAAAGGCTCTGCTGGACCCTGGAGCTGGACCAAAATGCAAACAGCTCAGAAGGAGTGTAAAAGTTTCCTTTCTTAGTCATGTATGAAAAAGGCTTTAGTAGGAATCATTGTTTTTCTTAATCTTTTTCAGAAAATGTATATGGACTGGTCCATACCCTTTTGGTGCTTGGGGATTGGTTTTTTTTTTTAGGAATCTGTGTATTCTGGAGTGTATGTATGAGTAACAAAGATAGCTTTCCTGAATATTACAGAAAACATTAGTTTAAATTAAAAGTACAAATAATCATTATTACATTGTAGTACCTAAAAACCTATCTGTTGTAACTCTGTTGATTTGGCCTGTCAGAACATTCAGTAAGTTTGGCAAAGCAGTGCAGTGATCTGCGCTGTACCCAGGGCCACAGCAGAACGTTGATTAATATAGGTAGATATCTGTATTTTAACGAAACAGACCCACTGGGATTTTTCACTGTTTATGTTTGGTGCTTTTTACTGTATTTGTGATTATTTCAGAACATAGCCTGAATCCCAACAGTTCTTTGTGGGATATGGATTATGGAAGACTGTTGCACAGTAAGAAAACCCTTCCTGGGACTGGGAGCTCGTACAAACCATCCAGCCTGTTCAAGGGCAGCTCTTTCCTGAGTCACCAGGGAACAAGAGGTTTGCTAAGTCAGAACCTGGGCCAGATACGACAAGAAAAGCAATTGTCTTGTGACATGCTCCTTAAACTTTCCAGATATATTTTGATGGATACCTTTGGATCTAGCCTGGCCTGGAATCTCTTCCGGTTTTATAACTGTGATCGAGAAGTCAACCTGCCCAAAATTCATATCAGTCCTCTCAAGGTGGCCCAGCACAAGGTGAAGCCGTTCTTGCTACGCAGAGTGCTTTGGCTCCTTGGCAACATGGGAGTGTTGTCCAAAGCTCAGCAGTCCAAGGCCTTCTCTCTGCTGAAGAAGCAAATGCTTAAACCAAGGGAAACACCGTTAAAGCCCAAAGTGGAACAAAGTGGTAGGTATATAAGGAGGCGACGTGGTTTTGATATTTCGGATGCATTCTGGTGTTGGCTGAGTGAAGGCATGGGGTTGGGCTCTGTGCTGCCACGAGGATGAGGGGTGCTGGCAAGGATGGACATCACTGGGTGCAGTCTGGTATGTGGTGATCCTGTGTTGTGGTGGGGCCCACCCCTCAGCATTCAGGCTGAGCTGGAGCCAGGGCTCAGGAGGGATGAGGCAGGTAGGTGGCAGGCTCTGTCTGCAGAAGAGATGCTGGACAAGGCTGGTACGGTGTGTGGAAGGCAGTGGCCGTAGAAGGGCTATTCTAAGGAGACAGTGTGTGGGAGTCAATACAGGCTCTAAAAGCCACATTGTGGTAAAGTGCTGCCCAGCTCCGTGGGGCTGCCAGGCCAACAGTGGCCCCCAGTGCCACTCTAAGCCCAGCATTAGCGGGGTATTGCTCATGGCTCCCCGGTGCCAGGCTGTGCCAGTGCTTCCAGCTCCACCTGCTCCACTCCCCTGCTCCGAGCTGGGGGTAGCCTATGCAAATAGAGTGGCGGCATGTTNCCGCAGAGCCGGCGGCGTCTTCCCGTGATGCCTCCGGGTCCCCGCCGCGTGGGAATGGGGTGTTGCTGGCGGCGGGGGGGGATGGTGGCTCCGCGTCTCCTTCCTTTCGATGAGTAGAGAGAAGGAAACAGGAAACCGCCCAGCGAGGGAGTGTGCCCGGGAAAATCACTCACAGAGGAGGAACCATCCTCCCTGCGTTCCGGTGCGAGATCCGTGTCTCTGGACAGAGGGGTTTGTCCTCCGGGAGTCCGTTCACCCACCGCTGACTCATGTGGAGCAGCTTTGGTTTCTGCCCTCGCCTTAAAATGACACCTCGGCGGTCATTGATATTTGTTATTGAATGTGACGGTTCGTGTCTGTGGGCAAAACGTTAGGGCCATTGTGACACGCCGAGGCGCCAGATGGTCGAGGTTGGCTCATACCTGGTAGCCCATTACAGAAAATGGCCCGTTTCTGTTTGCTGGAAAGGTAAACTTTAGTTTAGAACCAGCGATGACCCTCGAAGGAGGGTTTGGGTTGGTTTTTTCTGTGGGGAGTTATCCCAGCCGCTGCCTTTGAGGCAGGGAGCATTGGGTGTGATTTCCCACTTGCAGGCGTGAGGGTGTTTGGGAATGTTCTTGCGCTGCGGATTTGTCCTGTAACCGAGCGCTGTGGCGGATGCTTCAAACTGGTGCCGCTGCAGAACAAAAAATGGAATTTGGAAAAGAAAGGAAAAGAGTTTAGGTGCTGAGCACCAGACTACAGACAGCGATAGGGCGCTTCGGCGTTTCCCTTAAAAAGGAAACAGGAATCCTTAGAAAAACAGGATGATATGTCCAGTCTCATTTAACCTGAAATTTTCTTTCTTAGCCCACTGAAAACTTAGTGTGAGGAAAAATGGCACTGAAATAATTTACCTGGAAGTAGTTCTTTTGGAAAAAAAAGACCCAACAAAACAAAACCCAAGGAGCAGACCAATGTCTTTCCGTGGGTTTTGAGGCTACAGGGGGGAAATGGCTTTGAAGGATTTAAACAGTGCTTGGACCTTANATTATAAAAAAAGAATTGGAAAAAAAAAAAAAAGGTGGAAAATTACAGGAAATGCGGTTGAGATGAGGAATGAAAATAATAACAAAAAAATCGTAATTGTTAATTAGTACGATGGGGGAGCTGACGGCGCGCGGCCTCCGCTCCCAGGAGGGGCAGGTTTGCNGGAAAATCACTCACAGAGGAGGAACCATCCTCCCTGCGTTCCGGTGCGAGATCCGTGTCTCTGGACAGAGGGGTTTGTCCTCCGGGAGTCCGTTCACCCACCGCTGACTCATGTGGAGCAGCTTTGGTTTCTGCCCTCGCCTTAAAATGACACCTCGGCGGTCATTGATATTTGTTATTGAATGTGACGGTTCGTGTCTGTGGGCAAAACGTTAGGGCCATTGTGACACGCCGAGGCGCCAGATGGTCGAGGTTGGCTCATACCTGGTAGCCCATTACAGAAAATGGCCCGTTTCTGTTTGCTGGAAAGGTAAACTTTAGTTTAGAACCAGCGATGACCCTCGAAGGAGGGTTTGGGTTGGTTATTTCTGTGGGGAGTTACCCCAGCCGCTGCTTTTGAGGTAGGGAGCGTTGCGTGTGATTTCCCACTTGCAGGCGTGAGGGTGTTTGGGAATGTTCTTGCGCTGCGGATTTGTCCTGTAACCGAGCGCTGTGGCGGATGCTTCAAACTGGTGCCGCTGCAGAACAAAAAATGGAATTTGGAAAAGAAAGGAAAAGAGTTTAGGTGCTGAGCACCAGACTACAGACAGCAATAGGGCGCTTCGGCGTTTCCCTTAAAAAGGAAACAGGAATCCTTAGAAAAACAGGATGATATGTCCAGTCTCATTTAACCTGAAATTTTCTTTCTTAGCCCACTGAAAACTTAGTGTGAGGAAAAATGGCACTGAAATAATTTACCTGGAAGTAGTTCTTTTGGAAAAAAAGACCCAACAAAAAAAACCCAAGGAGCAGACCAATGTCTTTCCGTGGGTTTTGAGGCTACAGGGGGGAAATGGCTTTGAAGGATTTAAACAGTGCTTGGACCTTAAAAATTTAGGCTTCTTGTTCAGGAAAAGTCCCATGTGAACAGAAGTGACTGGCTTTAGTGACCATTTCACAAGGCCTGCGCAAAGTTTAGTGCTACCCAAAGCCTGTGTTACATTTATTTCCACCATTACTAGGTTAGATTAATCGTCGTTGCCTTTTGTTTCGATCGCAAGTCCATGGAATCTTTTGCACGGAGTATAACTTTTAAATAAAGATCCATGATATTTCTAGGGACCCAGCAGGTGTAAAATACAGGTCCAAGTCGTCGTCTGCTTCCAACTTTGTGCTTCTAGAACCACTGAATTCGGAGAATTTAGTGTGTCCTAAGATAAAATCCTCCCGTTTGTACTGTCTTGCCTGAATTCAACTTCCAGTACTAGATAAATCTTTCTTTAAAAACTTGGAGCACAGCCTCCTATACCTCTGATAACAACTCCGCTTTCCCATGACCTGCATTCGTATATGTCATATTCAGATAAGAAGGAGGCACAACGCTGACTAATGCTGCTTTTTTTGGGGAAGGAAAATGACAAAAGCTATTTGAGACAGGAATAGAAGTGCCAGCACTAAGTGATAGATGAACAGCCGGTAGCAAAGGTGGCAGCTCTAACGTTTCCCTGTATTTATGGAGCATTGAAATGGCGGGTGTTATCTGGATTTGTTTCTCCAGCGTGGATGTTTTTCTTCAGATTCAGTAACTCTCTGGGTCCCAGGACAGGGTGTAAGAAAGCAGGGGGGTTATGTTCAGCACAAGTGAGTGTTGCTCTCTCTCCAGAGCGGTTGCCTGGAGCATGGGGCATGGTCGCACCCCTCACCCACCCGCCTGCTTCAGTCTGTTCCCATATTTTGTCTGACAGCCCTTGCTCCTTATTAACATGACTATAGCCTCTTTGTGCCCTCTGTCAGAAGAAATCCTGCACCAGAATAAATTTCAGAGGTGACAGATTGGAACGGTTTGATGAGATGATGGTACACAAATGTCTCTGAGATCCACAGCACCTGTGGCTTTGCACCTCTTTGCCTTCGGCCCTGCGCAGGGGCCGTGGTTGGCACTGTTGCCTGTCTGTTTCTGACTGGTTCTCTCTGGATGTTGAGCTCTGGAGTGGAGATGAGGGATTACGTGTAGACTCTGGAAGAGAGCAGGCAGTGGCTGAAGTAAGCTGTTCCCTGTTTTTGTGTGCCACCTGGAAGCTATACATTACAGCCTATGAAAATGTGACATTCTGGGTCATGGAAAACAAACCAGTGTGCGGGATGGTCCTGCTGTAAGCAGTGCTATGTCCGGTGAGACTGGACTCCAGACAGGAACCTGCAAAAGCCAGGAACACAGTCCCAGGTCGTGAAAGTAGAAGCACATGGGTGTCTTTGAAGCCATGTCTTGTCAGAGCACCTTCTAAGGCTTTTCTACTCTTTCACCATAGACTCTGACTACAGGCTGATTTGGCAGGTAATAGAAGGTATGTGGCAAATACCTCTCTGCTCACCTGCTGTCAGGGGAACTTTTGCGGCCACCAGGTTACAGCATTCTCCGTAGATCTGCCAGATGCAGGACAGCACAGGGCTAAACACCCCCGCGGGAAGGTGCTGGAGGGGCCAGCGGCCTGGTGGCCGCGTTGGGGTCTAGGGGCTGGCATGCCTCAGCCTCTTGCCCTGCACAGGGAGGCAGACGATCCCCTCAGCAGCACACTTCGCACGGGGCTTTTGAACCCAGACGAGAGTTCTCTGCGGGTCTGTGCAGAGATTCCCCCGCCCCCGGCCCTCCTCTAGCTGGGATTCGCCCCGCTCCCCACGACCCTATCAGGGAGTCCGGTGGGGAGCCCGCAGCCCCCGGGGGCTGGAAGCCGGGGAAGCCCTTTGCGTGCGGGCAGCGGGGCTCCCCCCGGCCCCGGGCATCTGGGCGCCGGTCGTAGATATAGGTCCAGGCTGGAAGGATCGTCCCCGGCTGGGAGGAGCCAGCGGCTCCGCTGCTGTAAACAGTGCGGGCAGCGCCAGCGGTTGGAAGATGGATATAAATAGGGAGGCGGAGGGGAGGCAGCCGGAGCGGAGGAGCGGGAGCTGCCTGCGCCTGCCTGCCCCTGCCTCTGCCGCCTGCCTCTGCCGCCTGCAGTCGGGGTGCCCAGCAGCCCGGGTCGGGAGCTCCCGAGAGGCGGTGTACAAAGTTCGCGGCTCGGCGCCGCCGCGAATAGGTAAGCGGTCTTTGCAGCCGAAGTTTGAAACCCTCCGGTGCTTCTCGTCGATCTGCCGCTGGGGTTTTCTCTTCGCCGGCTCTCTGTTCGCGTCCTGCTGTTGTGGTTGCCTCGCCGAGTCCGGGGTTGTGTGAAGCCGGGGAGGGGGGGATTTCTGTTTGCGCTCTTGCTACGTTAAGTGGAATTAAAACAAAAGGAAAAAAAAACAAACACAAAACCAAAACCCAAACACTGAAAAACGGAACGCATCAAAAGCAAAATGTGTCTTTGCGTCGGTTCTGTGCAAAGCCGCGGCGCAGGAGCCGGCGCGGCGCACGTGTTGCGGGCGGG
>VWZK01019267.1:211622-344927 GCA_013396935.1 Baryphthengus martii | reverse complement strand
GGGATCCGGGCGGCTGGGCTCGTGGATTTCAAAGGTCCTTTCTAACCTAAGCGGTTTTGTGATTCTGTGATCCTGTGATCCGGCGGGCACCCAGGCCCGGGGAGAGAGGGGTAGAAGGGAGGAGGACCTCCTCTCCCGCCCGAGCTCTTTGCGGGATGGAGGGTTCGGGCTGTCACTCGCTTTGCTCCATCCCGGTCTCCTTCAGGCAGCCCTGGGCTTTGGTGGGGATCCTCGGAGGAAATCATCTTTCCACAGCAGAAGACAAACGAGAGTATCATGGGAATGGAACAACGGGGTTAGCCATAGCCCAGAGAGATTTCCTCACCTACGATGGCACTCGTTTTACTGTTACTGCTTTCAGCGGATGGATAAAAGGTTTAGTCTTCCCTGACAATTGCTCATCTTCTGTTGCTTTGCTCTACTTTTTCTGGCTGCTGGGAACCTTAACAGTGCAGTGATGATAGCACCATAGTCTTTTGCTCATGTGGATGGTGACTAAACGTAACAGCAACACTCTCCCAAAGTAATGTTTTAGCTGCCTACAAAGAGATGACACTGATATATTCAATGGCTAGAGCACTTCTATTGCAAGTGGATTTATCTAGGTAAAAATTAATCTGGTATGCTCTTTGGCTAATTGCATGATTCTGTCACGTTCATCTGTAAAAATAATCGATTCCTTCATTTTTCAGGGGTGCCTCGTAATGGATTTAAAGTGGAAGTGTCCAAAGGCATAATTCTTCATTTGTTGGATGAAGTTACAAGTTGGTTACCTGGCGACCGGATTGTCATTGCCAGTACAGATTATTCTATGAATCAAGCTGAAGAGTTTAATCTCCTTCCTTGCCCGGAATGTAAAAGTAATCAAGTGAAAATTGATGGTATGAAATATTTTAATTAAGCTACTCATTTGCTGTAAATATTTACATTGTCTTGTCTTTTACATTCTACATTTACACGTCTTTTTAACAGTTTTTGTCCCATAAACGCATGGGCACATATGAGAGCCGAGGTCCTCAATATTATACAGGGATTTGAAAGTTTGACCGGAGGCAGCAGTCCTTTGTAAAATCCAGGGGAAGAGCTGCTCTCTTCTGGGATCAGATACCAACAACTGGGCACATCCCTAGCCTTGGTGATTGCTTAAATGAAAGACGTACACTTGCTTAGAACAACGCAATAACGAAGATGCTGTGCTTACCCTGAATAAAAAGCTTTCTGATTTTCACAGGCAGTCCGCTTTATCTTCATGTTGGAGAAGTCATAGATGGTGTCGATATGAGGGCAGAGGTTGGTCTTCTGACTAGAAATATACTTATCCAAGGAGAAATGGAAGACTCCTGTTACGGACAAAATCAATGCCAGTTTTTCTCCTTTGATACATTTGGAGGACATATTAAAGTGAGTAATTTTTAATGCATATGCCTGGAGGTGATTTCCGTTCCTTTCCTGGTTTGTAAACAAGCAATATAATGCCTGAAACCACCATTGTGTCTGGGGGTGGAAAAATACTTGTCTATAAAGAAGGAAAAAGTTTCTTGGCATGTTTTGCAAACTAGACTTGCAGTGAGTCTGTGCTGTGTTCTTCATTGTGCATGCGAAAACATGCTTTGCTCTGGGCTAGAGGTGATTCTTTAGTGCCATCGCTGTCAGTAGGGTCAGTGTGAAGTTACGTGGTTCACTAGACATCACTGAAGAAATTGTGCTTCCTGCAGAGCAAATCTGCTCCCTTCATGGCTCAGAGAAGTGCTGAGTTGTGCTTTGCCTGTTGTGCTTTACCTCTTTTTGGTTGTCCCATGTGTTCTTGGTGGAGGTGCAAAGTCTTGCTGTTGCAGGGACTTCATGTGAAAGTACACCACCAGCACTTGGAAATCGGGGAGCTGTGCAGGTGTGGCCTAAAATCACTTGACAGAGATAAAAGGTTGTCAGGAAATAGAGCCCTGGTGGTAAATGCCACCCTTTTCCGCAGCTGGCAGGAGTACCTTTCACACAGCCATATCATACGTGGCTATTGCTAAATCGTGCCCATGCTGTTTAGCAGCTGTTCCCGGGCAGCCCTGTGCCCGTAGGTGCACAACCGCTGGCACGCTGCTCTCTGTGCTGTGAGTCAGTGCAAGGAGCTGACACCTCCTTCTGCGATCAGACCCTGCTTCTCTCTGCAAACGTATTGCATAATGACAGAAAAAAAAGAAGTGTTTTTCTTTTTGCATGTGTTTATACTGTAATGCCTTAACTTGGATCTACATTTGTCTCAACAGATCCTGAGGAATTTTAGCTCTGTTCACATGTCAGGAGTGGAATTAAAAAACATGGGGCAGCAAATCCTGGGCAGTTACCCCGTGCATTTTCACTTGGCTGAGGATGTGGATGAGAGAGGAGGATACGAACGCCCAACGTACCTTGATAACATAGCTATCCACCACTGCTTCTCTAGGTGTGTTGCCATACATGGAACTCATGGCCTTCTGGTAGGAGACATATTTTATTAGTACCGAGTTAATTTATTTGCTTAGGCGCTGCTGAACAGGAAGAGTCATTTATGATGCAAAGAGAAATCAGAATATTGAAACAAGACATATTTTCCCCAATAAATGTCCTGACTTGTCAACTTCATTTGACTGGTATTCGAGTTAGAATTGTTGCTCTGATAGTATAGCTCTTTGAAATTAATTTCAGGTTTTTGGTATTGCCTAATTAATGTTATTAAAAGTGTGATCAGAATAGTGAAATCACTTTCATTTGAAATGAAAGCAACAGACTTTAAATGGACCTGACTGAAGCAGTGGACCTTTAATTTGTGAAGGAGATAAAAAAGACAGGGGTTGCTCAAGGCAGGGCAATGTGAAATATATCCAAAAGTATTCACATGACAAAGAGAATGAAATATGAGAGGGATAAACCCAAACAGCCGCTTCAGTGCCAGAAAAGCCCTCAGGAACTTGGCTTTGACCTAGATCCTCGCAAGGGCATTGTGGAGAGGAACTTAAAAAAAAGCCAAAACACAAAAAAGCTGTACGTGTCCCAGCTGGAAAATACAGATTCCCACTCCAGTCCCAACACGTCCAGTTACTGTGTGCTCTGCAGGACCCTGAGCAGTGTTATTGTGTCCATGGGCATTTCCTCATTCACCTGGTGTGCTCAGGCAGAGACACTCCCTGAACTATCCATGGCCTCCCGCTTTTTCCTAACAACTTTTTATCAATCCTGGATGTAAAGTTGTGTAAGGTGTGACATGGATGCACACTGGTGGAACCCTTGGATGAGAGTCCCCCCGAGCAGATGTATTAATGAAAACGGAAGGCTGGACAGCTGGGAGCACTTTTCATATCTCCTAAACTGGAATGGTATTGTCCAGGTCTCTCAAAATGTTGATTGCCTGCTCATGTACGTGATGTGTTCTGGCTATAGAGACTGCTTTTGTGTACAGAGCCCTTAGGTGGCAGAGGACTTGCCCAGTATGAGCGGATGCAGTTTAATTCACTTTCTCCTCCCATTGGTATTAAACCTCTGGAATTGAAGGCACCTGCCTGGAATGAAAAATTAAGAATTATGCTAATATTGGTCCCAAGAATAATGGTGTATGGTCTTGCTCTTTATCAGAAATGAGGTTGTCAGGGGTTTATCTGGATACATGAAATGCAATAGTTGTGAAATCAAGAATCCAAGTGTGAAATCCAGCCCCTTCCCAGCATGTGACCACTGAGGACTTTGAGTCCGTGATTCAGTGACTAGATTTTATAGCACAGGTTAAGTACGTGATTTTGTGGAAGAATCATGTGGTTTCAATACAGTCATTAAGATAAAGAGTAATTAAAATGTAATAGAAAGCCTTGCTTTAAAATAAATTAAAACAATTTGCAATTCAAGAGAAGAGCATGTTTGTCTGAGCAAGGAGGTTAACATAGGTGGGTACCTGTTTTAATATTAGGTATTGAAACTTCCCCCCTTGAGGCAGAATAAAACAGATAGGTGCTTTTTCCCTCCTCCTGTTTTATGGTTTAGAGGATGTAATTTTAGAAGTATGTTGCTGGAGTGCTGTGGTTTGTGCTATGCATGGGTCACGCAGCGCTGTCTGCAAGGCCCTTCTCCCATCTGCTGCTCCCGTGTGCCAGGCTTGCGCCGCTTTGCAAGCCGGTGGCAGCGGCACAGGCAGCTTGGGTTACTGGCCGCGGCGGGGACGCAGGCTGCCACATGCCGCTCGCTGCCCTGGCACACGTCAGGCGTGCACGGACTAGCAGAGTCTTTCATGTCTAGTGTTGCGGGGCATAAAGGTTACTTATATTGTGTTGCTGGACTATATATAATTCAGTGTTTAGAGGCATCTGATGTTGGACACCGCAGCAGGGCTGTAGCCTGTGTTGTGGACAGTGTTTCTTGCTGGCACGTACAGTAAAGGGCGACTGTCACAGTGCTGCAGGTGGGCTCATTTCCAAGCCTGTAGTTTCTATCTGTGATATGCCAGAATTGATCAGTTATGGGGGTTTTGGACCCTTATCTTTCAGTGCAAATGTAAGTGATCTTTAATTTATGTTATATCTGATTAGGAGAGTGATCAATATAGTTTCTGGCATGTAAGCTTTCAGGGCTGCCATGCAATTCTGAAGCTATGACTAATCATAGTTAATCTGATCTAGTTAAAGATATCCCTGCTCACTGCAGGGGAGTTGGACTAGATGAGCTCTAAATGTCCCTTCCAACCCAAACCATTCTATGATTCAATGTTGAAGCTAAAAATCTGGTTTTGGATACAAGGCTGATTTTTAATGCAGTTGTCTGAAGCACAGATTAGCCAAACTTCAGCTAAATCCAGAAGAATGAAGCTCTACAATCGCAGTACTGTTAAAAACAGCGAGCCGTTTTGTTGTTAGTTTCTTTCCAGAAATAGCCTTCCCTGGCCTCCTTAACACAGCTTCTGCCCATCATTTGGAAGGATAGAAGTAGCCAGGCTTACTGTTCTTAGCAGGTTGGCAAGGACACTTGCATTTTTCTCTAAATCCATTTCCTATTGGTATTTCCAAGGCTCAGCTGGTGGGGGCACGCTCAGTGTCGCTGCGTGTAGGTTCTCTGTTACCCTCCTTGTAGCTCACTCTGAGCTACTGTGCCCATGTACAGGGTCTCATTGGATTTGCAAAGCTGTATCAATTACCAGCTGGGTACCTGGTTGTGTTGTGCCTATTTTTAAGCTTCTCTTGAACGCCTCATTAGGGCAGAAACAGGAGCAGCAGATGACAAGTTTGAGGGGTGACTGCCAGGAAAACAACGAAATCCAGTAGAGATATACCTATGGGGACCATACTGTTTGTGACTCCAGATGTTACGTATGGTTGCAGCCCATTAAGGGGAAATCATAGGATATGAAGCTGAAATTACTTTAGTTCAAGTATCCTTCTGTATACAGAAATAACCAAGTAGTTTAGTATTAGTTAATCTTGCGGTCTTACACAGACATAACTCTGATGTCAACAGGAATTTTGTATGCCTGAAGAGTGAATAAGTATGCTGACAGGGATCATTTGAGTACGTAGTTAAGGTTTCAGTAAGATTTAGTAACAAATAGCTGGTATTTTAACTAGCCTGATTTAGCATTTACATTTAAAAGAAGGATTTTTGAATTTATCTTCATAAGACTTTACATCAAAGGAGGCTTGTGCTAAGTCCTCTTGGTCAAATTAGGATTTAATGCAGTATCCCTGTGCACGTCAGTTAGTATTAAAGAGACTGAAACGGTAAAATACCATCTCTGCCCAAGCTGATCATTACAGCAAGGAAGTGGCCCTGCACCTTCTGAAAGTGGAAGGGAAAGAACAGAAACCTTGTTAATATAAATTACTTCACATGGTGTATTTGAGAGAATTTCTTATTTTATATGGGAAGTGCTGCAGTCATGAAAATTACTGGATTAACCATCCTACCTTCTTGGTTTATTACGCGAGACACACTTATCTTCACACAGATCTTTACTTCATGACTCTGAATCGAACATGCTCTCTTAGTGCTGAGGGCCGTTTCAAATCCAGTATTTTTCAGTTTTCCTTTAATTATGCATATTATGATCACCTCAGAGTAATTTTAATGCCAGTTTCATTGTGTAAGAAGATCAGTCCACAGTTACGCAAACTGCATGTATTTTGTGTTAGCTCCTGGACTGGTGCCTATGGAGGCCCCGCTCACTGTGCAGAGCGGAGATTAAACCACTCTGTGAGCTGTCCAGGAATTTATTGATAAGCCAAGCATATCAGTGATAGCTCCTACTGCTGTTAGCATTGTGATCTATGGCCTGCGTACCTTTTTTTCCAGGTAAAAGACACCATAGGCTATGACACCCTGGGGCACTGTTTCTTCCTGGAAGACGGGACGGAGCAACGCAACACGTTTTATCACAACTTGGGCCTCCTCACGAGGTCGGGGACGATCTTGCCTTCGGATCGCAATGAGGCTATGTGCCTCGCCATCCGCAGCCACGTCTATGGGAATTACGTTCCGGTGCCCAGCACCGACTGCATGTAAGTGTGCCGGCAGCTGTAGACAGGCTTTGCAC
This sequence comes from Baryphthengus martii, assembly GCA_013396935.1. NCBI lineage: Eukaryota > Metazoa > Chordata > Aves > Coraciiformes > Momotidae > Baryphthengus > Baryphthengus martii. The sequence continues at coordinate 338,389 of VWZK01019267.1, read as the reverse complement.
TTATATTTTCCTTTATAGCTGGGCCCTAAAGAATGCTCTGGTGAAACTTTTGAGAAGTGCTATTTAATATTAAATAAAAAATTGTAGCTTCTCCTACCATTGCTCTTTTAAAAATAATTTAGCTGCTTGAGTATGTTTCCCTCGTGAAGATATCTATTAACACCTGCGTGAATGCTACCCAAAGAATATTTGCTGCTGGTTATTTCTGTTGATGTTTCTGAGAATCATAAATATGTTGGAGCATTTTGATGATTTCTGGACCCCTTTCAGTTCTTTTTAAGGAGGATGTTGAAGGCTTCATGAAATCTGTCTGATAAATGCAGGTTGCTTCAGCCCCGGTGCAGGCTGGCAAAAATATCTCTTACTACAAAGGGAGTTCTTGCCTTTTTTTCACCAGGGCTGAGTTGGGCTGGAGCATGTAGAGCAAATTGGTCAATAGTACGTGAGTGAATACCTAGAGTGCATCAGGAGATTTAGTGAGAATGCAAAGATTAGCATAAACTACCGTAAGCATCATTTAACAATAAATAATATCCCAATATAGCTGACCAAAATTAGCTTCTATTTTGGAGACTCATGAGCTGTAACATGAAGACTCTGAGACCCAGGTAGTTGTCTGGCCTAGCGTTTGCAAGAACACAGTTTAGCCAAAGAAACAGGTACTTTCATATTTCCTGGAAAAGGATGCAATGGCCAAGCTCTACTTATTTTAATTTGCATAAATAATCCAATGGAATTAATTACCGTTGTTGTTGATGAAATGCTGGTGTTGCTTGTATAGTTAATAACGGATTTATTTGCACCTTTTTAGTGGTTCTGTTAATCCAAAGGAGTGTGGATTCTTGCTTATGTAATAGTTAAGGTGGATAAAAAATGAGTGAGACTTTCTGGTTAGAATGATCGAATTAATTGGTACAGTCATGAGAAAAGGTTTACAGTGTTTTTACATGTGGTGTTTATTACTGCAAATTGTCATGGTTTAACTCAGCAGGCAGCTAAACACCACACAGCCACTTGCTCACATCCCCCACAATGGCATGAAGGAGAGAACTGGGGAAAAAAGACAGAAATAAAATTCTTGAGTTGAGACGGAGAGTTTACTAGGACAGAAAAGGAGCGGGGGGAAAATAATAATAATAATAATAATAATAATAATAATACAGAAAACAAGTGATGCACAAAGGAATTTCTGACCACCTGCTGACTAATGCACAGCCAGTTCCTGAACAGCAGCCCCCAATCAACTTTCCCCCCAGTTTATATACTGAGCATGATATCATATGGTATGGAATATCCCTTTGGTCAGCTGGGGTCAGCTGTCCCAGCTGTGTCTCCTATCAGCTTCTTGTGCGCTCCTAGCCTACTTGCTGGTGGGATGGGGTGAGAAGCTGAAAAGTCCTTGGCTTAGTGTAAATGCAGCTTAGCAATAACTAAAACATCAGTGTGTTATCAGAATTCTCATCCTAAATCCAAAACCAGCACTGTACCAGCTCCTAGAAAAAAATTATCTCTGCTGAAGCCAGGACACAAATGAAGTAAGACAGCAGATGACAATGTTTTCATAGCTGTATCTGGTTTCTGTTTGTGCCACTACTGATCTTCACTCTGAGGCAAAAACTCCTTATTTGAACAAATGTCAAAATAATATCTCCTGCTTAATGAGCTATTTGCATCTTGCAAGGACATTTGTTTTGTTTTCTCTGTAGAAGCTTCATAAATCTGTGGAGAATCCTCTACCTTCTTCCATTGCTCCTGAAGTTCCAAAAACTAAACCAGAAGACATTTTCCAAAGCTACTTAACATAAAAAAAAAAAAAAGACACTGGATTTCCTTAAGCTGAATTTAACAGAGCATGGATTTTGTGTTAATGGTCTTGTATAATTTACAATAGGTTCAACATGTGGCTCCATAAATGAACGTCTGACATTACTAGACGGTTTCTTTTCCTTAAAGAGTGTCATTAAAAGGTTGTGTGGAGTTTTAAAGTCAATAGGAAAGTTGTGGCTCAAGTCCAGTGCAGTGCTATGAAAATGTATCCCTTCCTGTTGGGTAACTGCTTAGGATCATTTTGATTTTGATTTTTCAGGGCTGTCAGCACGTTCTGGATTGCAAATCCAAACAACAACTTAATAGAGAACGCAGCAGCTGGGGCTCAGGTAAAATCATTCAACGGCAAGAGCTGTACTTTGCCTCCAGTTCCCATATATTCTACTCTTATTGATATCATTAGCATGAGGGCAACGAATTTTTAGTAAGCCCTCGTAAAATTTGGATATGTGTTTTTGCAACCTTTGTCTCTGTTATGAACAAGTATTTCTGAACAGTTCTCACACTGATTTCTCTCACAGCTGTGGCTGGAAATGGTGTGTGATGTCTCTTAGCAAACGCTGATTTTATTTTTTAGTACTTAATAGTTAAATGCCCAATAAAATTTTACATTTTGATATATAAATATATACTCTCTTCTTGTTACTATCTCTGATGTTTACCCAAATCATGTTTGTGTTTAACGTGCCCGTGTAGAGAAGGCTGTGTTTCTGATAAACCACCTGAATTTCACCCGAAATACATGCATTTTTAAAACCCATGTGTGTGTGTGCCCTGGGGACCCACTGTGCATGCCCAAGGGTGAGTTGGGAGCTGTAGGAGTCCGGGCTGGTGTGTGTCCCCTGGGACTCACATGTTTGGCAGATCAGGTTAGAAATCTGGCCAGCACAGTGGGAATCCCTGAGTCCCCTGGATAACCTGTTTCATTAATTGTAGTGTCCCATTTCTCAGACCTCCCTTTGTCTTTTAGGATGTTGGGATATGGTACATCTTCCACCGGGTTCCCACTGGACAGTCGGAGGGGCAATATCCAGAGGGACAGGCTGAACATACGCCCTTGGGAGTATTTTACAACAACAGAGTCCACTCCAATTTCAAGGCATGGGGATGATTTTTTATATGTTTCTGTCAGTAGTACGACGTAGGACTGATGGTGCGCAGTGCTCTGAAATTGGTTGATCATGGGTATCTTATTTTGATACAGGTCTTTTAATGCTATATCAAGACACAAACAGCTCTTAGGGGGTGATGCTCTTTCTAATGATTAAAGAGGGAGCTGAGCAGAATCGAGGTCCCATCTCAGGCACTTCAGATGGGTGTGCCTGTGTTAGAGAGGATGTGGCCAGGCTATAGTTACACCTACTATTAAGTGAGATTTAAGGAATGACAGACAGGACACTGAGCACTGCCATTAGCCACAGTTGTGCAAGGCTATAGAGGAGTGACATTTTGTGCCAGAGCCTGCTCATCACCTTTGAAAAATGAGACCAAAAATTCAAGAGTAATTCCAAGAAAAATACTTTTCCCCAAATATACCGTTGACATGAAAATGTAACCTGTAAGCTATAAAAAGCATTTTTTTAACTTATTTCTCAGGATTCTAGATTGAAATCAGTGCTGTTTTCCGTGCCTTGTATATTTTATGTCTTGGTCCATGACAGCTGCTGTTCTAGCCCAAAGCCTTTAAGTTGGCTACAGCAGCTCGTGTTCTCTTTTGGCTGTCGGGGGACTCATCGCTCTTTATTTAAACTTTAATTCTTAACAACACTCTTTTTCCAAAATGTTATCAAGAGCTTGGCAGGGCCCCTTATTGCTTTCTATGAGGGAGAGAGAGAGTGGGAGTTCAGTGCCTTGCTTTGGGTCAGAAGACAGCCCAAGATGCTGATGCATAACATATGGCAGGGCAGGCTCTGTCCTGACTCCAGCGTGCTACATCCTGTGCTAATGTCATGCTGAGCAGTGCCAAGCGACATGGAAAAGGAAGAGACAGGCCAGGCTGCAGATGCTCACTGTGCCTGCATGCACTGGCTGCCCGTGTTCATTGATAGAAATCTGGGATCTCTGGTCTCTGTTGGGCAGTCTCTTAAAATAATTGGAGTCATGTGCATTTTCAGGCTGGTTTATTTATTGGAAAAGGAGTAAAGACGACGAGAGCCAGTACTGAAGACNACTGGTATCTAAAGAGTTTTTAACACAGACTGTTATATTGGCGCATATGTTTTTTTTCCAAATTAAGAAAGAAATTCTACTGTGTCTGTGGCGTAATTAAAAATGTTAATTAATTGGTTGTGCTGTGCTGTGCTGCACCGTTATCTGGTGTTTCTTTGTCTGTAGTGATGGGACTTTCCCAACAGATGAAGGCTCTAGCCTGGAGGTCACACGCTCCATTTTTGTTGGAGAAAGTGGCAACTTTGGCTCCCAGGGAGGCCAAAACAGCTACTGGGGAAAAGGGGCAAATGGAGAATACAGAACACTGCCCAGAAACAGGTGAGTTATTCTTCTACCATTTCTTCTTGACATTAGCGTAACCTAGAAGAAAAGTCTCAGGAATGAATGTGACTACGAGTGAGTAATTTATACAGGGTGTTTAAATTATTGTACAGGCCAGAAATAATAAGCACCCGAATAAACTCACTGTTCAGACCAACAGCTTGAGAGCATACTTGACTGAATGTGTTTGATTTAATTTTCTGCTTAGTTTAGTAGTCACTGGAGAACGGATTAGAGAATTTGAGAGATACCCAGCTGGCTTCTGTGTAATGCTTCAGTAGCAGCAGAGTGCTGTGCTGATGGCACAGCTCCCATGCACTGTCCCTCCTGTCAGCGTAGCTGGGCAAACATTGTTGGTTTGACAGAGAAGCCATTTTTCGTTGTTGCATCTTATTTCTCTTTCAATAGCCGTATGTTATTTTCTATCTTTATAGCAGCACACCCTCCTCTCAAGCCACCACAGTGCCAACCCACATCCCCATAGCAAGGTGTGCTTCCCCAAGCCAAAATTCTACCCTAATAGATGTTTTTGGTGATGCTCACCAATTATTAAATCCTCTACAAGGAATATAAAATGAAGTAATAACCGGTACTCAGCACATACGCCATACACACAGCCCATGGCATGTCACAGCCGTAAGTGACATGGGAATGCGATCTGTGTAGGACAGCAAGAATAATCAGAGCTATCCCGTTATTATCAGTGTTGTNTCCCAGAGAGTACCTCACTGTCGATAATGCCAGGTAAGCACATGCTATATGGATAAATATTTTGGATAGTTGTATTGTTTCTTGGCTTCTCCATTATACTTAGCAGATCATTAATGCCTCATTATAGCTGGAGCATCTGAAAAAAACCACACAAGCTATCTCTGATGTGCAGAGGCGAATACTTCATAGCTGTGCACTGAATTGTTTTTATTAGTGCTGACCAAAAATTATACACATGCACTTGGGGTTATGAGGACTAAGCAGTGAAGCACATGAAAGGGGATCCAGATCCCCTTAGTCTATTAGGTGGTTTCTAAATCCAACATTTCTTACCAGTTACTGAGAAGAGTTTACATCTGAAAGATGATGTAAGAGGCTGCTGAGTCTGATCTAGGATTAGCGAGGAAAATAAAGGAGCCTCAGAGCTTTTTGTCAGCTGCTTTAAAATCTCTGAGCTTCCTTCCACAGAGCGGAAGCAGGTAAGTTAAGGCCATTTTATCACTCCCTGCAGCCCTATGGATTGGTGTGAGGAGACTGTGGCAGAGATCAGCCACTGCTCCTGGTGAAGCCTTGGATTTTTTTCCTCCTTCATCATACCCTGTCAATGCCACGTATGATGTTCCCATATGGCCGAGAGTGTGGCTTTGTGTCCCTCTGTGAGACTTCCTTGCCAAAGTGCTGAGGTCCCTTGGGCCCTGAGGAGGCACATCCCATAGTACATCAGCTGGAAGAAGTAGGAGGTGAGGGCAGACTCAGAATAAGCAATTGTCATTTTTTTATTTTTCCAAATATGGCACAAATCTACCATCAACAGCCAGCGTGGCCTGCCAGCAACTGAGGAGTTCCCAGGGTGAATCCTGTTTTCATATGACAGCTTCTCTTTCAGCAGACTCAGAAACACTGGGACGTCTGATCTGTACATGCAAGCAAAGCAATTCCAATTACTGTTATCTTTGCTGAATGAGATTCTTGAAAATGCCTAATTGATTTTTTAGCATCAACCCAGGAATTCTCAAAGGGTGTTGTAAGGACAATTACAAAAGCACCCAAGTGACTTGGGAAAAATGTTTTCTATGCCTCTAAATCGCATGGAATCAAATTAAGGTTTAGCTGTGGACCAATGGAAGTATAGAGAGAAATTGCCTGTTGATTTCACTGTGGCCAGAGCGTCACCCTTAAGGATGTTTCTTGTTTTCTGCTTTGTACCGAAGCACAGAAATGAAATCAAGGTGATAGCCTGGCTGTGATCCAGGGCATATCACCTCTTTAGGCCCATCATGCCGATATTCAGAAGCCAAATGAGGTCCGCCAGGCACGACCTCCTCTGTCTGAGTTCGGTTACTATGTCTCATGTGCCACATTAACTAAGCTCCTTGCTTCAGGTTTCATCCACATCAAGATGCTGATCCTGAAAAACCACGAGTACCTGCAGTGATTGATGGTCTTATTGCTTTTAAAAATAATGACCATGGGGCCTGGGCCAGAGGCGGCGACATTATTTTCCGCAACTCAGGGTAGGTTGCTGTAATTACGTGTTATATTATTCCCTTCATGGCAGACATCAATAAGTCTGTAGGCCCAATTCACTGCAGACATTCCTCATCATTTACACTGCTGTGTTTCTTCTGTCCCAGGTTTTCGGATAATGGAATTGGACTCACTCTGGCAAGGTAATTTCTTAAAATGGACCTTCTTCCTATTGTAAGCTTCTTCCTCAGTGTCACAGGCTCAAAAATGGATGCTGAGGCGTTCCTCAGGTAATCACTGTAAGACATGAGAAAATCTCGCATTTCCCTCCCAGACCACACCAAGTCTTCCCTGTGCAGCCGTTAACACAAGGAGCAATTTAGCTTTTCATTCTCTTTGCCTCAGTGTGTCGAGGAAATACATAGTAATTGCCATATATTTCCTTTTGGATGGTGGATCCTGAACCAGTAGACTAAACATCTGGCTCTGCATTCAGGGAGACTTTTCTTCTGCTCTAGTCTGGTAGAGCAGCATTACCTCATGAGCTCATCTTATTAAGGGAGTAGAGCTCATCTTCTTAAGGGAGTGGAGCATCTCTCTTATGAGGAGAGGCTGAGGGAGCTGGGTCTCTTTAGCTTGAAGAAGAGGAGACTGAGGGGTGACCTCATTAATGTTTATAAATATGTAAAGGGCAAGTGTCAGGAGGATGGAGCCAGGCTCTTCTCAGTGGTGCCCAATGACAAGACAAGGGCAATGGGTGCAAACTGGAGCATAGGAGGTTCTGTTTAAACACAAGGAAACACTTTTTCACAGTGAGGGTGACAGAGCCTGGAACGGGCTGCCCAGAGAGGTTGTGGAGTCTCCTTCTCTGGAGATATTCAAAATCTGCCTGGACATGTTCCTGCGTGATCTACTCTAGGTTCCTGCTCTGGCAGGGGGGGTTGGACTCGATGATCTTCCAAGGTCCNTTATACAGGGTGTTTAAATTATTGTACAGGCCAGAAATAATAAGCACCCGAATAAACTCACTGTTCAGACCAACAGCTTGAGAGCATACTTGACTGAATGTGTTTGATTTAATTTTCTGCTTAGTTTAGTAGTCACTGGAGAACGGATTAGAGAATTTGAGAGATACCCAGCTGGCTTCTGTGTAATGCTTCAGTAGCAGCAGAGTGCTGTGCTGATGGCACAGCTCCCATGCACTGTCCCTCCTGTCAGCGTAGCTGGGCAAACATTGTTGGTTTGACAGAGAAGCCATTTTTCGTTGTTGCATCTTATTTCTCTTTCAATAGCCGTATGTTATTTTCTATCTTTATAGCAGCACACCCTCCTCTCAAGCCACCACAGTGCCAACCCACATCCCCATAGCAAGGTGTGCTTCCCCAAGCCAAAATTCTACCCTAATAGATGTTTTTGGTGATGCTCACCAATTATTAAATCCTCTACAAGGAATATAAAATGAAGTAATAACCGGTACTCAGCACATACGCCATACACACAGCCCATGGCATGTCACAGCCGTAAGTGACATGGGAATGCGATCTGTGTAGGACAGCAAGAATAATCAGAGCTATCCCGTTATTATCAGTGTTGTTATTTTTATTTCAAATTCAAAAAAAAAAAAGCTCCCTTGTAGTTCAAATAAACTGTAATTGTTTGTGATATAGTTAAGCAATGTATTTTTGGGGAAAGAATATGCCCAAATGTCTATCTACCCTTCCATTATGCCATAATGCAAAGTGGGATGTAGGGGTTGTACCAGACCCAACTACTGGGATAAAAGCTCTAGAAATTGAAGAAGAATTATCTGATCAAGAAACACTGTTTGTGCCTGGTGTTTCCAATTGGCAAAGTTTTTCTGGAGCCAACCAGTAAGAAGAAGCATTAGGACTGGGGGTGGAATCTGAACCTCAGTGACCCCCAGGGTAGAAAGAGCCTGTGTGCCCATGTTCTGTCCGCCTTGAGGCTTTCCTGTCTGAACAACTCTTTCTGGACTAGGTAGGTGCTGACCTACACTAATATGTCCCTGCTAGCCAGCTTCATTACTGTATGTGAAGCTAATGCAGGCCACTCTTCAATCAAACGTGGCCAGGAACAAGCAAAACAAACTGTGGAAGGGGCAGGTCCTTATCTGTGACTCCAGTGATGTCTCCTTCAACTCTGACATCTTGACAACATGTCCATGGACTAAAACTGCAGAAATCGCTTTTCTGTATGAAATGCTGTGGACTAGGTCCAGGGGTCTCATGTAAAATGGCTTGTAGGGAGAGCAGAAACTGTGCCGCACCGCTTGGTATTTACTTCCAAGTAGACACTTGCCTCCAGGGAGTCTGAAAGAATGCTATCGTTTTTTCAATCATGCTGATGTTTTCTTGAGAAACCTGTCTGCCCTGGGACGGGGAACCTGATAGCAATGCTGCCACACAGCCCTTTGGTTCTTCCTTGTGGTGGTGAACTCCTGGGTGGCTGGGGACAAGGGTTTTGAACTGCTTTACCCCAGTTTACAAGCCTTAGGCAAGCTTACAAGCCTTATCCTGTCGAGGAAGTTCAGCAGTTTCATCTTTCATTAACTGTGTCATGACTGTCCAGATCCCATTTTCAGGAAAGGAAAGGTAGTTTAGCTACTTGTTAATATTTTTCCATGCCTTCAGGAGAAGACTCAGAGTTTGTCTAAGCCTTTAACACAGGATTGTGTTTGGTTTTAAATCTCACAGGACATTTCCTATTCGTGGATTCCAGATTTATGATGGGCCTGTCAGGATGGCAAAATGCACTTTCAAGAAGTTCTCCCCGACTATTGACAGATACTCAAGTGCCATTGGGTTCTTCATGAAAAACTCCTGGCAGATAAGCCCCCAGAATAATGTGTCGCAAATCCTGATGGAGAAAAGTGTAAGTAAGAAAAGCATTCATTTTGCAACAGGTTTTTGTGGTTTTGTTTTTTTTCTTAAATGAAGGTTATTTGTAAGCCAGTAAAATGTGACAGCATCTTATGCCTGGACAGACATACATAAAAAAAACCCGGCATTAGAGGAAAGTTTCACCTTGTAGCTAGAAGAGCCAGACCACCACTCAGCTGTTTGCTGAGGATCTGGTGAGGACCTGGCCTCAGATCATGAAAGGGACACAAACGAGATGTCAGGAGAGAGAAAGCTGCACTGCAATTCTTACACAGAAATAGCAAATTCATTTAGAAGCAAAACCATGACCCAGTTTCTGGGGTCAGCAGTGAAATTCCTGTAGAGCATAACAGGGACTTCCCTTGAGCAGCAGAAAGGGACACTGTATCTCTGCCTTGGCAGGAGCCGTAGGATGCTGAGCAATTCCAGTCCTTGTCCTGGATTCCTGCAGAGATTGAGGCCTTGCACACTTGGCTTAGGAAGTGATAGATTCCACCTGGCTTGCTCCCAGGGGTCATAACCTCTCCTTAGCTTTTTTTCAAACAAGGTCCATGCTTGTTAGGATGTCCATGAACTATAGTAACTTTGGCTTGAGGTTTGGCTTTATCTCGGGGAAAATTTCCATTGCTCTGGGACTGACTGATACCACTCCCTCTGGCAAGCACTTAGTTTGTCTGTCCCCTCTCTGGTACACTTTAGACCAACAACAGGAGGGTATTTCATGAAAGGATGATGTTGATTTCAGTCACTTGACTGCTCCTCTAAAGAAAACACAGCTCCTGTGCATTTCAATAAAGAGATCTTGGTTACCTTAGATGCTTCAGGGAGCTTTGGAACAAGAATAAGAGCTAATTTGTTGTACCTTCTTTACGTCCTCCCTTTGGGAAATGATTCTAAGGTGATCATGGGGAACATGAATGAGAAAATCAACCTGGAACCAGGGCGAGTAGCTTAGAGAAAACATTCTGGTGAAAAAGTTCTGTTGGTGGAATGGAAGAGAGTGAAAATTTTCCTCCAGTGATGGCTGCAGGACTCTGTCCAGCTGAGTGGTTTCAGGCAGCTGATATCCATGCACATTAGTGAAGTGATGATTACATCTTGCATGGCTGAAAATGCATCTCTTTAATACAGTTGCAGTGTTTGGGGCCAATGAGCCTGTTGAATATCCCAGCATTTTTTGTCTGAGAGGCAATTTAGTACTGTAGCACCTTTAAGATCCAACATTTTCAAGGTAGGAATGGTCAGAAGACTTACTAAATATTTCTGCAAAGCAAATTAGTATACTGTCAGCCTATTAGACAAAAAACTAATGACATTATCCCAATAAGTATTTACTGTATATATACTTCCAAGAAATATCCATTTCTGAAAGTGGTATTTTGCCAACTTAAATATCGTTTATGTTTGTAACCGCTTGCATCCCAGCACTTTTCATTTGATTCTGTTTTATCTGGATTGAACCCAGATGTGCTAAATCTGATTTCAGACTTGAAGGACCATGCATGGTTAGTTTATTTTGTTGTTGTTGCTAATTGCTATATGGGTCAATGTGTCTTTGACTAGTTAAGGCAGACCTTGTAGACTGTTTTAATTAATTTCCCATCTCAGGCTTAATTTTATTGTGCTTTAAAGGGTATCTAAGTACTAATTCCCTAAAGAGCAATCATTTAAAAGTTATTTTTTAGGAGGAAATTAAACATCACTGCAAGTTGTATAGTGATGACAAAACTATTAGTCATACTGAAGGAATAGTTGTATAATTAATCAGATTAATCACCAGATTGGTTAGACAATGGAATAATAAAGCCAGTCAGGTCTTGTTTAATGCCAACATAAAAAACCCAGTCAAGTAGAACAGAAGACTTAAACATTACACTCCACAAAAAGTATTCTAGTTGCCTTTCCATTGACAAACCTAAATCCCACATATTAAGGTACCTGTGCATTTATCAATAGCAACATTATTGCTAGGCTTGTTTGCTTGTTTGTTTTAAAAGGATGCTTTTAAAAAGTTATTTCAAAGCTATAGTTGGTCTTAGTCCAGCTGAGGGCTCAACTGACGGTTGTGGTCTCCTGTAGATCTGGTTACTGTCAGTCAGTAGGACTCTTTTTTAGTCATAAGTTAGCAACCCATTCATCCTGCTGTCCTTTTGCTGTACAGCTTCTGTAGAGTGAGGCAAAGAGAAGGAGACTGTATATGAGTTTTTGGGCTCCCATGAGCAAGACCACCTCCAGCAGGTGCAGAAGACTCACGAACTGTCCCGATTCCCATCCATTGCTAATAGTCCCTTTGATGGTTGTGTCCCTGTGGCTAGTAGCTTAAGGTGGATTCAAGTCTATTCTATTCCTATCTGTGCCAACACTAAGGCATCTCTGAAATTATTTGTGCCAAAAAAATCCCAGCGGTCTGTGTTGGATGGGTTTGTGGTCCCCAGAAGAGCTCAGAGTGGCCAGCATTGGCTTCTGGCTGTGGTCTATCAACTCCCATGGGACTGCAATTCTGCCTAGCTAAGAGATGGGTGCTTCCTAATGTTGCCTTTACTATGTTTAGCTTGTGTTGGTTTAGTGCTGGGTTTCTGCATGAAAGCAGAAGTTTGCAAACAGTTCATGATGAGAAAAAGAACAACAGACATTGAATTAAAGTGCCAGTCTGTTATTCCCTGAAAAAAAACAGGGCAGGCAAAAAAGCAACCCCAACCTTAAAGAGACTCCTGATGAAAGGGAACTTGCAGGGTGAGGGCTTGTATCACTTTAGCAGAGTAAAAGCCATGCTAATGAGAGCAGAGCTTTTAGGTAGTAAAATAGAGGAAGATTGACACTGGTTGAAAATGGTTTCTTTAAAATGGTATCAGCGATACACCTTTTGTTGGCCGCTTGTGCCAACATTTGAATTTTAGAAAAAGTTGCAAGTTGTTATGATGTTTTCCAGTACATTATTCATTTTTAATATAAAAAGTGTTTTCCACTGCAGTCTTCAGGACTTCTCTGCAGGTGTGTTAGGTGTGCTGCCCTTGGACAGGTAAACTTAGCATATTCCTAAGAGATTACGTGCTCACATAACCATCCTTTGTCAGGTCTCCCTGTCAGGCTTCAGACATGTAATTCAAGTAACCTTTATACCATATCACTCCCAGGTAGTCCACACCTAATGAAAATTAGATGTCTGAATAGTAGTGTGGTAACTAGACATGACCTGTCTCTGCACCCTCTTCTAGCTCATTCCTAGCTCCGCATGGACATACCTGACGAGTTGAGTCTGTGTTCATGTGGTTCACTCAGAAAAAAATGTTTCCATAGCTGTCACTGCAAACTCAGTGCACCCCTATCCTGCAGTGTACAGAAGTAAGGTAAACTTGAGACTTATAAAAGAAGTGACACTGCTCGTTAACATTTCCATTTTGTTTCTGACTTTCAGACTTTTTAGAGGAGAATGTTAGAGATCAGATTAGTGTTAGCAGTAAAACTGTCTGCTGCTTGGTGAAAAACAGAGTGTTAATCAAATGTAAGCTGTACTGGCTGTGCCTTCGTTTGTTTTGAAGTACAGCTGACTTTGTTCTCCTCCCCAGTGAAGTGCCTGTTTTCATCTTCAACTCCAAAAGTGTACTGTCACAAAGGATTTATAATGGAGCTCTGAGCTGTGCCACAGTGGTTACATATTTTTAATATCTCCTCTTTTATAAATTAAAATGAAAGAAGAAAACCCAGGTTTTGGGATCCTCCTCATACTTCGCCATGTAGCCCTTTGGGCAAAACTGTTTTAAACCACTCAGAAATACACACTTAAGTTCCAGATATTTGAGCCTCCTTTAAACAAGACTACTTCAGATGTTTGTTTGTGAGACTCATACTTGGACAAGAAGGTGGCAGAAAAGTCGTTCTAAGATGTAATTTCATTTTAAAGGAATAAAAACTTATTCTGCAAGTAGTTCTTGTTGCAGTGGTCATTCTTTTTAAGCCAGTGGAACTTTCCATCTAACTCAGATTCACAATGCCCCTCCTATTCTCCTAAGATATTCTGTTTTTTATTGTTAAAATAAAGCCTTTAAAGCCCTTAGTAACCTCTCGGCCTAATCCTGCTGACCCTAATTCTTACTCATGCACAGTCCAGTTAAAATTAGTTGGGTTAAATGGAACAAAATTACAGTCCTTTAGGTCGGTGTGATCCAGTTGCTATTTATGCTGTCTACTTTTATACACATTGCTGCAGGATTCATTCGGAGTGCTTAACCTGCACTAATTATTTTCTTGATTACTTCAGAACTTAATCATGACATAGTGTAATAATTTTCTCTGCAAACATTAAAATATTCCACACTTTTTTACTGACTATCTGCAGTTTCCTCTTTTGCTGGATTTTCATATCAGGACAGATTTCTTTTCTTAGCTACCGAAAAATCTTGAAAACTGGGCTATATATATATAATAAGGCTAATACTACCTCCTGTTATTTCTCTTTCCTAAAAAAAATTCTTCAAGGGATGTATTGAAATGTGCACAAGAGCCAATTCTGAGAATTACTGTTACTTTTATGAGTTTTATGAGGTTTTAGAAGGAACAATTAGAAAAGAAAAGATGGCACTCAGAACCACTTAGAACAGAAAGTATGTGAGAAAATTCATCAAATGTCTAGTAATTTCATTTCTTTGATCACAGCTGTGATATTCCTCAGGAAATTTCATAATCTTCCAGTACTTCCCTACCCTTTGAGTTATCCTCTTCCTTTTGCCACTGGACAATTTATTGCTGTGTGATTTCAAAGAATACATAGTTGTGTGGATGCATTTCAAAGAAATTCAAATTCAAAGAAGTTTAATTTTTGTGAAAATATCTCTTGGGATTAAGAAATGAGGAGGAAAATCAATATAGTTGGAAAACTTTCTAAATAGATGAGACAAAACAAAACTCTTTACTCAGGGAACAGAGCTTTCTAGTTTTAGCTGTATCACTGCTTTGGCTGTTAAAACTCTCTAAACCCAAGTCCGTCCTTACAGCTAACCAGTGATTTTTCTTCTTATTTTCTCCTGCTAGGTTGGACTGAAAGTGTTTTTTGGCAGATCAGGCCAGTGGTTTGGAAACAACGACAACGACGGTGACAAAATGTCTGTCTTCCATGATCTGGACGGCTCAGTGACAGGGTATCCGGACACTTTCGTAGGCAGAGCGGACAACTACTTGTTGCGTCATGCAGGGTGTCTTACTGTCCCACGCTGGAACGGGGTGATGTGTACCGGGAAATTCGCACAGGTAACAGGGCGGGATTGCCCACGACATTTCTGGGAGTGTTGGGTGGGTGTCCTCGGACAGTTTGCTAAGTGTTGGAGTGAAGCCTATTCAACACTTCATAAGAGATGAATAAGAGTGTAAATTTCCTCCTCTCAGTGTCATCTGCCTAATTCCAAGGAGACAGTAAAGCTCCTGTTGTGCAGCTTCCTGCAGCCTGTGGCTGAAGCAGCCCTGTTTCTTCCCATTGCCCACAAGAAGTTGCAAGCTGAAATTGAGTTGGGGAGAAGTTTGATATTTGCTAGTTCTTACTTGCAAACATTCGTCCACTTTATCGCAGGGCTCTAGTGGGTAAGTCTGGTGAATCAAGTTTCAGTAATGGAAGATGTTGCTTCTGTGATACATCCCACTGTGTTCAGGGTAGTGAAATGGGTGGCTGAGACACCGACTCACACCTACTTCTTATTTTCCATCTAGAAATCACTGACTGAGGGATGGGCAGTCTTAGACCAGGGTGGTCTTAAACTCTCACAGCAGTTTTCTTCAGCACATTGAGTTAGATACTTTAACTGAGATGTCAATACCTTGGTAGAGAGGACTGCAAATCCCAGGTAACTTTTCAGTAGGAAAAGTTAGAAAGAATGAGGAGAATGGTAAATGGAGGGGAAATGTGACCTCAAAACCAGATTGTGGTTCATGGTATGTTGCTTAAATTTCAACAAGACCTTTGTGTATGGGTAGAGCATACTGTAAATATGTGACTCACCACAGCTTTCACAGTCACCTGTAAGAGATCACAGGTGGCTCTCTTTGCTTCTCCACTTCTAAAAGATATTAATATATTTACCAAAAAGGTATCTAGGCCTGTTTTAAAACTCCAGTTGGACATCTTGCCAAGTCTCTTCTCTCCTTGTGTTGAAGAAACCAAAGATTAAGACTGGGTGTGGAGGGCATGCACAGCAGCAGGTGGTTTGAGATTGCAGAGTGAGTCCTGAGCATGCTCATGCAAGATGTGGCTTTTGGAAAGACTTATTATGTTCTTCTGACTGCTGAGAACAGCCCTGCACTGTCAAATAAAGACTGCGGTGAGTGCACTGCTGGATATGAAAAGCGAGAATGGATTGTGAAGTGATCTTAAAATAAGACTGGAGTTTGTGAGATACAGCAGGTGTTATTTATTTATTAAGAGTCTTCTGTGCACTTGGGAGCGTGCTGCGGACTCTTGTCTCATTGGGAGTCAGTGGACATTGCCCAGACATCAGCAGGCATGGCACAGGGTGAAACTCTACCCGAAGTCACTGAAGACCAGGTAGTGTTAGAATTGGCTTGAGAGGAGCAAGCTGTCAGGTTGCCCTTTCTGACAAGCAGTTTTGTGGGTGTGTGGTTTCTCAGAGCCTTATTTCCTACTGTTGCATCTCAGAATGGATTTCAAACTTAGGCTCGTGGATTTTCCACATTGGGAGATTTCTGAAGGTGCTTTCTCTGTGGCTTCTCTGACATGTATTAGTTTGTGGGGTCGCACTTTGGGTAGTCAGACACAGCACTCTGCCTGGCTTTCTCCAAGGAACTTCCTGCGTGAAAATTCTAGGAATGCAATTATCTCTGAGACCTCTATGCCTACATAATGTGTGCATAGTCAAATCCAGATTATGCATGTCTCCTTAAGCAAAAAAAAAAAATATATGCACTTACTTTAATTGTACAGCAGAGAGCAGGAGTTCCTATTTAAGTGTCTAGACACTGGATTTACAACCCCTGATTTGCTATTGACTAGGCAGAAAAAGGATTGGGCTCCTATGAAACACTCCTGATGTATAGTTTTGCTCCGTGTCCCTGGAGAAATGATCCTCTCTGCTCTGGCAACCTAACAGTTAAAGTCAGAATTGTAAACAAGTAGACATTTATATTTTTATTTCTATTAATACCCTTCTGGTTATGGCAGTCTACATGGTGAGGCAGTTTTTCCACCATAGAAAATTTCCTTGGCTAGGTTTAGGCAAGCATAAACATTTGCTTCTCTGGGATCCATTACTTACCAGTATTTTTCAACAAATCAGCATCCAGCAGGATGAGTAAAGTTCATATGAAATGCTTCAGTTTATGAGTTTTGGGTAGAGAAATATGTGTGTGTGCAAGATAGAAGAAATTGGTCCCGTGCAGCAGGGTTTGATTTAATTTGGAGAGTATTGTTGTTGGAGTATTTCAGCTTAACCCTGATTCTCAGCACCTTGACTAACTGATGATTTGTTTGTGTGCTAAGTTCAGAGTGTCATACTTCAGATCAAAAGCCTGAAAGAATGAATCTGATTATGGAAAAAGATGATTTGCTTTGATCTTAGTAACTCTATTACAAAATCTGTTTTTCTTTCCGTTTTCATGTAGCTCTGGTAGACAAGAGCTCTTATTCTTCCCCAGTGCAAGCAGGTGAAAATGTTCTTTCAGTTTAAGGAAACAGTGACTCCTACCTCACCGCAGAACTGAATGCATGATAGTCAGCCTAAGGATGGGCTACTTGGCATGGAAAAGTGAGATCCAAGTCCTTCCGCTAACACTGCAGGCAAATCCTGTCTGAGCAAAGTGCCTAGATTCAGTTAATTCATTTCTACTTGGTTTCTTTCATTCACTTGTCATGCTCTTCTTCTCCTGGATATAATTTGCCCGGGAAAGGAAATGCCTGGCGAAAACCAATTCCACTGGCAGCATTTCTAGCTAAATCAAATCCTAAGGATAGACTTTCCCAAGAGTATTTTAATTTGTCAGTTCGGTTTGACATTCCTACCTTCCTATGATTGATTTGTGACTCTTCCTCCTAACCATCCCCAAGAAGCATCGTGCCATGTTGCCCATGTGGTGTCCGAGACCTTGCTTCATCAGGGAGCACTAAGAAATGCCTCGTGTTTTGTCTCCAATGTTGCCTTTCACTACCAAAGAAATGTTCTGGGTGCAGCTTGAAACATCAAATGTACACAAGCAAGAACTATCAGGTTTGTCCTCCTCTTTTGATTCTGGAGCTTGTAGGGTTGGTGGTGTTCAAATAAGACCAACTCCTTTGGTTTTTAATGGCAGTTGAAACTGTTATGTTGTAATGTAAATAAAGTGTTCTTCCAGGAAGAACACTAAAGTGAAGGAAATTCACAGGGAAATCACAAGAGTTGGCAGCACTGCATCTTCTGGCTATCTCTGAGTCACTCAGACTCCATCAGCAGGGCGCTGAGGTCCATGGTGTCCTGCCAACCTAACTTTCTGCTGTTGCAAAGGCCAATAATAAAAGAAAAATGTAGGGAGAGGCTTTTCCCATCATTCTCTCCATGTAGGTGGGTGAGATTTCCCATGGCATCAACACCTGCATTACTTGTTAAAATGTAAATAAGATTTATAAACCGTTCCTGATTTTTATATAAATTGTAAGACAAGTGCCTTGGCTCCCACTGGGCAGTAACTGCTTCTTTGCAGACTTCACTCATCAGGAGAGGCTGTGAATCTTCTCAGTTTTGGTATTAGCCTTTATTAAAATAAGCAGAATTTTTGGCAGTATATGTGCTAGTCACAATAGACTGCCACATAGCTAAACTAGCATCAGTTTTGAATTAACAAAAAATTGTTGCTTTGCTATTATAGAATACTTTAGGAAATGCTGTTGATTTTTCACTGATTCACTTAGTCACTACCTTACTGCAGGCAACAGAAATAGAAATAATTCCACTTCTGTTAACTCTGTTCTTGCAGTGGATGTTTGCAATTGCACTGATCCTGCATCTCCAAGTCGTACACCTTGAGCTGGTGTTGTGTTGTCAGGCTGGTGTGTTCTCAGTACCTGTGTAGCTGGTTTTGGTACCAATGTTTCTAAATGCCAAGCAAGCAAGAGACGCAGCGGGTAGCAACCGGTGCTTTTCTAACCACCAGCAAACCTGTACAATCCCAGCATACCTGCAATGCTTGAGGTGGCAGCACCTCACAGACTTGGAATTGGGAAAAGACTGCAAGGTATTTTTCAGCTAACAGCGTCCATATTTGGAGAAAGAGGTCCAATTGTGATCTCTGATGTACACCAGTGGAATATCAAAGTACATTTGCTCACGTCAATGACATCCTAGCACATCTTAGAGACAGAAAAATACATTTTTTCTTTACAAATGAATTTTGAAGTTTTCACTTGGAACTTTCATAGAGAAGATGGTTTGCCCTGGGAAACTAACCTTTTTTGAACAGTCAAACTACCAGAAGGGTAAAAGTTATGTTTTGAGTTTCTCATTTTTAAGATATTTTGTCCAAGCTTGACAACTGACAGCACAGCACGACAAAAGTAATGTTAAAAAAACTAGAAAGCAAAACTTTTCACAGAAACCAAGGTTTTCTGTTCCAATACTTTGCATGTTGCTTATCTTCATACTCCCTATCCAGTTGGATAGCAGATCCCTCATGAATTGTAAATGAACTTATCTCCTCTGTTTCACAATCTACTTGGGAAAATTGCCATGTAAGCACAGGGAAATCTGACACATCTTTTCAGCATGAAGTGTTAAGCAGCTAA
Source organism: Baryphthengus martii (assembly GCA_013396935.1). Classification (NCBI taxonomy): domain Eukaryota; kingdom Metazoa; phylum Chordata; class Aves; order Coraciiformes; family Momotidae; genus Baryphthengus; species Baryphthengus martii. The sequence goes on along the minus strand of VWZK01019267.1, from coordinate 319,243 downwards.
AATGACAACTATGTCCATTAAACCATCCAGGCAAGTAGAAGGATCACATTTTATAATGTTTTAACTAGCTCTTCTCCTACAACACTAAGCTGTCACCACTTCTCATATTTTAAAGTGTCTTTATGACCCACTTTCTTATCTTAAACATTTCAATAGAGCTAACCAAAAGTTATGGAGGTGTTGCTAAGGAAGATGGATTTTTCATTCTAGAAAAAATTTCTGTTGTTACTCTCGTTTTTGCTGCTATTCACAAGCGTTTTGCCCCTGCAAAGGTAGATACGAGGAAGAAAAGTGATACAGTTTTTCAAGTTCAGTTCAAGTGAGTGAAGGGGTCACAGAGTAAAGGCTGAGAAAAAGAGGCCACGTTGTGACTTTCCAACAGCAGTATGTTGGGACAGTGGGGCTGGTAGAGCTCGAAGAGTTGTTTTTACTTCATTCATCTCATTGGGACTCAAAAGCAGCCTTTTGATAGATGACTATTCTGGGTTTTCATGGACAGGGATTGGATTACCCTCTTGTTCCTTGTCCCCTCAAATGAGGAGGGAGGCCCAGAGAAAGGGATGAATGGGAAAATGTGGGAGTGCTGCTTTCTGTGGAACTTGGTGTTTTCAAGAAGGACCAAGTCATCAGGACTGTTATTCCAGAGCTGAGCCCAATTGCTGCAGGAAATATCTCAAATAGTCCCTGTTCCCAGTTAAAATCCTGATGACTTAGTGATGCTCTGCCTGGGCAAGAGGGTCTCTTTGGGTAGGATCTAGATTGCTTGGTCAGGACATTTACCTACTGTGACCTCCTTTAGCAATAAATATTTTGCAAGATCTACCGGATATAGTAAGTACCGTGGGACTGAAAATCACATCCTTGGTGGCTTGCAGTGCTGGAAGGCATTCGCTCAATGGCTGCTGTTGGTCATTGCAGTAGACAAAGTCAGAGTACATCAACAGAGAAGTGGCATTTTGACTTGTTCTAGGAATTTCTGTGCCATTCTCAAAATAGTTGTCACTGTTATCCTTAATGTCAGGATTCAGTCCTGAGGCACTTGGAGGAGAATGTTACCAACAGGGCTCTGACATGCTTTTTGCATCATTTTCTTGAAGCATACTGCAAACTCTACAAGTGCTTTCTTGAACTTGTTAACAATTGTAGTGAGCAGCTGAGGCCATGCATAGCAGTCTCTCTCTTTTTTTTTCTTTTTACACAAATACCTTAAAGTATATAGGAATCTTTCGTCTGTAATTTAGGAACTTTTGGGGCTCACTAAATGTATTTTCTTCCGTTCTTGGCTTGTTTTATCATTAGTGCATTTAATTTTGTAGTAAATGCACAGCAGCCACCACCTTAAAATTCTGTGCTTGCTGGAGACAGGTACTTAGAAATAAATAATGTCAAAGTTTGCAGTGATAGGACACAAACTCTTGCCTTTTATCTAGAGAGACACAAGTGAGCTATTATTTTGAAGTATATAGAGTTCGTACCAACCATTCTTTATCAGAAAATACTGTTTTGATGGAGAACAATTAATACATTGATGCGATTTCAGGTCCAAAGGGACCTTACTGATCACCTGCTCTGACCTCAGCACTTTCCCATCTGGATGGGACAAATGAGACTGAAATGTGGTTTATTGCATTGCACATTACTGACTTTCCAATCATGGTTTGAATGTGAAGGGAAAATGGATTTTCCTTCTTGGTTTCGTAGATGAAAAAGGTCTTTTATCAAACTGTAATGATAATTTTTTCTTCCTTGATCCATCAAGAACGAGCAACTGGACTGCTGCTCAGAGATTGTATGACATGAATTACTTGATCAATAGTTCAACTATCAAGAAAATCTTGTATTTAATGCAGTTCGGGATACACTTTAAACTCCAAGGGCCTGCAGATACCACTCAGGATAAACTCTTATCATCAAAGTGCAATGGTGTTAGAGAAGAAATGGACTGAATATTTAAGAAACTTTTACAACCACTTTGGATTAGTTTTTTTGACATGAGATCCAATTTTTTAACTTTAGCATTCAGTATGCTGAATTCCGGGGTGAGATGAGGGGTAGGCAGAGATGGCCTCTCTTGAAGATTCTGAGGAGCTCAAACTCGACACCAGGAGCAGGCACAAGTGTAAAGTTTCAAGGACTGGAACTGGGAGCTGAACTGGCTAAAATAAGCCCGTATATAATCTAGCGAGAGATAGTCTGTTTTTGCAGAGCTTGCAATCTGCATAGACAAGAGGAAGAGAAGCAGATAAGGCGATGTGAGGGGCCAAGGTCTCGTAGCCCTGCGTTAGAAGGCGGATATCCCAATAGATGGAGTCTCGCTCTCTCTGCTATTCTTGGCTGTGCTTGTATCCTTGCCCGTGGTATTACAATCTGTTAAGAGATTATTGCGTCCATTTTGGTCTGCCTCAAAGACAGAAAAAAAATAACTTTGCTGGATGGATGCTTATGTAGAAGCTTAGATATTTCTAAGCTAACAGAGATTTTTATGTTGGATGTTTTAAGTTCTTGATGCAGAGAGTGCTGTTCTACACTGTAGGAGAGAGAAGGAAGCAGGATTATAGGTGTCCTCACCTGTCCTCTGTGCGTTTGAAACCCTTCAGGGAATATGACAAGCTGTCTGCTAGACGCCTGCATGCTGAGACAGATTTGTATAACTAGCTCTGCATCCTCCTTTTGCACTGGAATTTCACACGGGAGGAAACAGGTGAACATCGTGCGTTTTAGCCTTAAAACTAATATTTGCCACATGAATTGGCCTTCATTTGAATGATGGCAGGACAAAAAAAGTATACAACCGGAGTGGAGTTTTGTAATTGGTCTGTAGAGTTGAACTACAGGCCAAAGGCATCTGTTGGTCCCTGCACAAAAGAGCTCTCTGTTGAAGCCTGTGGAACGTGTTATTTCGTCTATAAGGTCATACAGTCAGGCCATTGAATTCTGGCCCCCAAAATTTCAGCCTAATCTGCTACTTGAGAGCAAAGTTGTGAATTCCATTATACAACAGAACTTATTCCAAATCCCATTGAAATAACTTAAGAGTCTTCTGTATTTTCAGTGGAATAGACCTATTTTTAAAGTGCAGTTATTTGAATTCATAAAAAGAGGTACTTTGCAATGTTTCCGTGATTACCATTCTCCTTTAGGATTCAATATTTTTACGGTGCTGTACAATTCGTATCTCACTTCACGGTGTCTCCACAAATGGCTGCAGATGCTATTTCTGGTTTACCTTTTTATTTGAACTGGAAATGTTTCAGTGACTTTCCAAATGTTCCGAGCTCTTCATTGGCAAAAACCATTTACAGGCAGCGATGATCAAATGCACATGTTATTGCTGAGCCTGGCTGGTTTAATGGATATGTTTGTCATTTTCCTTTTACCCTCAGCTTTATATTCAAGCCAGACGCCCCGAGAATCTGACCTTATCCATTGCCAGAGCAGCATACCATTCCCATCCCTTGCGGTTGCAAGGCGTGAACAGAGGAGCACCATACCAGCAGTACCAGCCCGTCGTCATGCTCGAGCAGGCTTATATCATCCAGTGGGATGGCAGAGCACCCGAGGATATTATCCTGTACCCAATCAACTTCAACAGGTACTGCCCTATGGTGTTATAAAATGGGCTATTTTCAAACGGTCTGGAGCTTTAACGATCTCCCAGGTTATTATCACAGTGACCTTTCAAATGCCTCAGCAATTTCTGAGAGAGTGGAAGCAAGGTGTTAATGGCTGGCACTTACTGATGCAAAGAGGTGCCTCTGCTTTCACTTTATCCCGGCTTTTTTTTGATGTGCAGAAGCATTTCTCTTTCCAGAAAGTTTTGAAATGGAATCCAAGTAAGTCCTGGCCTGCTGTCCCTGAAATCCCTCCAGAAGAGCTCTGGCTCTTATTCCTTTGTTTGTACTAGTTGCTGCGCAGATAATTTATCTCCTATATATATAAAGTGCAGAAATACATTAGAATATGCACAGAGCTTTGCATCTTCTGTAATCCAAATAGCACTGCAATCACTGTTCCTTTTTACATAGTTTAAAAACGTTAGGACTCAGTACAGCAAAATTGGAGGCTGTGTTACATTTATTTTCTAATGTTTTCTTGTAGCATTTTGTAAAACCAGAGTATATCCATTTTAAATGCTCCTTTCTCCCCACCTTTGCAATCTGTTTCATTTTGCATAATTCCATTACAGGGTTTTAGTACCTTTCTTCTTACTTTAGTGAAATTACTTGTGATTTGCACTGGTACAACTGTTAGGAGAGAGTCCTGCAATTCAGTCAGCTTAGCAGTGGCAGACATTGTCATGATTTGCACAGATGAGACGCTGCAAGAGATGAGGAGCACAAAAAACCCCCCTGGCCATCACCTTGGGTTCTGCAGTTTATGTGACTCCTTAGTTATTGCTAAAAACCCAACACAATAAAAGGACAGAGGTATGCAAATGAATTCTTTCGTGATTACGCACAAGCCAGCCACACACAGGCTCAGGTTTGCAAAGCAGGTTTTAGATAGTTGACATGAAAGAAGTCAGAGGCACCAAGGACGTGAAACAGCACGTACTGCTGGTAAAGTGGCCAGGTTCCTAAGTCCGTCCAATGTTATCCACCAAAACCCACACCCATCCACTACTGCGCCAGCAGAGTATTACTGCTGTGGTTCTAGCTTAGGATAGTTATGGCAAAAACTTGAGCTCTCTTTGCTTCCCCTGAACTTTGAAGCTGAAGAAATCTGGGGGAAAATACTGTCCTTAGTTCCCATTATAAAGGCCCATAGGAATGTAGCTGAGAAGGGCAATGTTTCCCCTTTATTCATGCCCATTATAGTGAGTGGCATGTACCTAGTCCTCTTGATTGAAAGATGTAGTAGCTGTAGGGCCATGACCGAGTTGCTGGATGATCGGTGTTTGGACACTCCTGTCACAGAGGAATAATTAGGATTAAATCACTGTTTTCTGTATTAATATATCTTTATGCACTTTAACGAAGAGGAAAATCCATTAATCACTCATGGACAAACTGAGCTTTGCAATTATTATCTGTCTTTAAATAATTAGCTCTATCCTTGCAATTGCAGAGCTAAGTCTTCTGCCGGATAACTGGTGGCTAGTCCATCACTGTGCCAATTAATACTTGCCAAAGCTTTAGCCCACGATCTTCAAGCACAGATTTGAATTTGAAGGCAGCACTGGGTCTTTGGTAAAACTCAGTTTGAAGTTGAGTTCTTGTTCAAGCAGAAACCTAACCATGTTTTACTATTGAAAACCACAATGTGATTGCGGTTCCTTTGTCTTGTGTGAAACCAGTTATTTGAACAGGGCAAAGGTTTGTAGATTCTTGTGATCCAGGAACAATTGGCAAGGTATGTGTTTTGAAGAACTATAAAGAAGAAATGTACTGTAACGAAGGAAAACCACAATTTAACTTCGTTTCATTCAGAGCATTTTGCTGAGAAATAATTGGGAATGAAATGTGGCTGCTCTCTGTATGCCTCAAATATGCTGGATGCTAACTAATGCAAGACTTAACGGCTGATGCAATGGCAATAGTGTCCAGAGTCCATGCAAAAACATGGAGAAACGAGATTCCTGTGGAAGAGTAAAGGAAAAAGTGAAAAAGAGGATTTAGGAGTTGGAAGGAAAACAAGCGCCTGCCTAAGTAGTTCCGTGTATGACCTTATTAAACATTGTATTCCAATCATTTCTGGAATGGAAGAAATCTCAGCTTGTGGAGCCCAGGGAAGACTTTTACCTGTCTCAAGTGGCTTTATGTTTTGTTTGTTCTTTTCTAATCCAAAATCTGAACAATCTGCCAAAAAATGAGCTCCTAACATAGTAACATCTGTGCAGAATATGCGATGCAAACTAAAAAATGTTTGCTGAATTTTCATAGCAATAGTCTAGGATTAATAATTTCAGACATAACTTGAGTGAACAATTGAACTATTTTTAGTCTTGTCATCTTAAAGTGATGGATAGATACATCCAGGATACTGCCTTTGCAGCTAGACAGCCCTCATGCTTCTGGAGTGATTTGCTCTACGCTGGCTAAAGGAAGGTCAGAGGGGAAATAAGGAATTTGACAGGGAGATGTGTACCAGGATTTGGATTTCTGTGGAGGTCAGGCATAGCATTGTTGTTGAATACTTGCATGATTAACACTTTCCCTGCCTCTGAAACACTGTAGAAAGACCCAATGGAAGTCATGCCAGTTCAGACTGTCTATTAAAAGACCGGAACATCCAGATTCCTGGGGTGGGCAGGGGCTGGTCAGGATGAATTCCCATGACTCAGCTGAAATTGGCAGCGCTGCTTTCTCCAAGCTGTGAATCTTTTCCAGGGAGTTCAGGGGCACTGCTCAGGTGAATTTACTCAGCAGAGGAGGGCACTGGTTAGAGAGCAGTCACTGAGCAGATGTTTTTCTTTCTCTCTTGGGCACCTGAAGGGTTGCTGCGCTACTTGTGTCTGCCTCACATCGATTCAAACTGTGGTTAGAGTAATCCAGTTTCTTCACTTACATCAAATTATGTAGCTAAACCAAACAAAATTTCTGTCTCTCCACATGCTGCCATCTGTGGTGCAAATGAACTGTTTAACACACGCTGACTTCCCTCCCAACAAGAGATGTTCTTGTTTGCCTTCGTCAGGGAAGCTGTGTCACTAGCTGACTGATGGGCAAACATAAAGCCACGATGGAGACCTGCAGGCTGTGTTTTCAGGCTGCTAGGGAACATAGCTGTCTCAGCAGAAATGCCTTTTTAAGCTATAGATAGGGTTGTCTGCCTAATGACTGGGAGTTTCCCTGTGAGGATGGGAAGGCAGCTGGGTATTGATGCTTCTGGAAAGAGGTACAGCAGGACAAGTAACTTCTGACTGTTTTGGCAAGTGAACAGAAGGAGAGTGCCAACTGGAATTTTAATGATCAGGAATGAAGTGTGCTGCAGAATCATTCCAGATCTGCTGAGGATTGTTCTCTTTGGGCATAAAGAATGTGCAAAAAGTTCATGAGCGGAGACCTCAGACCCCTTCTCCAAGGGCTTCTTCTCTTTATTGGAGCAGTTTCTGCCCCTCAAAGCTGTTTGTATGGTTTTTGTTTTTTTTTTCCTGCTTCACAGAAGTATGAGAATTATCTGTAAGACTGAGTAAAGTCTTTCCTCAAAATTACTATCCTGAAGCACAAAGGCCCATAGAGAGAATCAAGCTTGTTGTGAGAGGGAAGAAAAGCTGGTAAGGCAGGAGGAGAGGATGGAAAACGTTATTTGGTTGCAAGTAAATGCCTCCTTTTGAGTGCTGGAAAACAGTAGAAAGATTGACGCTTCATATAGTAAGCAAAGTCAGAAATTAAGTCCTTCAATTTAATGACCTAGGCTTTGTGCCTGTGCAAATTTTCTAATCGCAGAACAAACTGAGGCAAATACTATTATCAAAGGCACAGTGCTGTTCAGCAAATCAGCCAGGCTTCTTTGTGCTATCACCACATCTAAAGATAAGAATTAAATCTCCTCAAAACACATATCTGAAGTGTAGTGTAATAAGTTGTGTTGTTGAAGCAGCCTGAAAAGCAGTGGCAACTGGTTTAAACATTCCTTGTTTTTAATGAGCACAGGCAAATATCTCTGTACTTGGTCTGTCAAGGCTCAGAGGGAAGGGTTTTCCCTTATTAGGGCTCTCTGCTGTGATTTTACAGAGAGAATTCAGGGAAATGTGAGCAGCTACTTGTATAAAGAAGGTATTTTTTGTAGGTAGATTGCCACAGTCCTATAAGCAGGGGCTCTCCTTTGTATTGCACCTCTCCTGACAGATGCTGGCTCCAAGGACAGGGCAGGGAAGCCTTCCCTGAACTCTTTATCAGCACCCTCTTAGCTTCACCTGGTGGGGTACAGTGAGGCTCATAATACGGATGTTCTTTGTTGCAGGAGTTGGATCCTTATGAGAGCCTTTAAAAGAAAAAAAAAAAGGTTGACAAAGAAAGGGCAAATTTCTTGTCAACAGCAAGGAAAAGGGCAGATGTCCATGTGTGTGCTTGGGCCTGTATCCAGCCTTTTTTCTGCTGCGGTGTTTGTGCAGGGATGGGCGCAAGTGCACTGCTCAACCCCTGGATTTGCAAAGCTGGAGTTCTGCACAAGAGCTTGTTAACAGTCTTAACTATCTGAAAATTCAAGAGCCTGGAATGAGCTTGTGTCTAAATTCTTCATTAAAAATAGCAGAGCCATTGAATGCCGAGGGAGGTGAAGCCTCCAGTATGCTGCAACCCATCCAAAGAGGGAGATTTCAGTGCAAGCAAGCTCATGCAGCCTATGTCTGCGCCGAGACTCTGGGGGACTTGTTATACTTGTACTTGTCAGGGTTGTGTAGGTAGGTGTTTTTCCTGTGGCTTCGTATTCAGTGCCAGTCTGATTCATACTTTCAGCTACTTGTCATTTTTGTGATTACATTCCTTAGTGATGATAAGGTCTGCAGGAAAACAAAGATAACAAGACAAGGCTAGAATGTGCTTGTTGCAAACTGGCCCAGTTTATGGATATTTCCTAAATTGTTTCTTTTTCAGATTAGTTCTCAATGAGGTTTTCCTCTTGCTTCCCAGATTAAGAACTGCACAGGAAAGCAAAATTAGTATTTCGAAGTGGAGCTAACAGTTTAAGGCTGCGATTGCTTTCTTGTGCTTCTATGTACATCAGTTCTGACCTCGATCCTCCAGATCTGGATGTAATACAAGTAACACCAGCACTATTTCCAATAATAATAAGTAAAGTGCTACTTGGGTTTCATAGCCTGCTCCTCCTGATAACATCTGTAAGTCAGAGTTAATCATCCACACAACACAGAAGTCAGCAGATATATTTGAATTCCCTTCTGTCTATTTAAATCCCTTAAATTACTCACAGGTCAACCCATGAATGAAAGCCATAAGATTTTTTTTTATTTTTTTTTTAATTGGAAAGAAGCTGAAACATTTGCCAGAACACCAGGTTGTGGATTGCGCCATTTTAGTAGAGCTGGGCCAAAGCAGGTGCTGACATCACCATGTTCGAGTGATCCTAAAGCCCCCTTTTTTCCTCCCTGCCTGCATCCTTTGCTGCTCTCTGCCCTCCTCAGCTTGTGCTGGCCTGGTGGCAGTGGCTGGGATTAACAGGGTAAGTCTGAGGAGAGATGTCCTTCCTGAGTTGATCTTTTTACAGTATGAGTTAAAGCAGTCTGAGCATCAGACTGTCCCCAGATAGCCATAGCAAACCACGCTGCTTGTCACATTGAAGCTTGGCACATGAAACCTGAAGGTTTTCCCTTGTTTTCAGCCCACAGGGTGGGGCTTGGAGCTTCTCAGAGCCACTAGCCTCTCCTGAGCTGATGTGCATGTGAGGCACAGCAGCAGCAAAATAGACAATAGTCAGTGATAGAGTACTTGGGAATGCGTTTCAAAAGATACACATTCAATTGGGATGTGATTCCTCCATGGAAGCATGTAAGGTGGGAAAAAAGATGAAAAGATAACGTACTGTATTTAAATACAGGAAATTCTTATTTTTGCTTGAATACAATTGTCTGTGAGGCAAATTCTGGCTGAGTCAGACACTGGTTTCATGAGTATCAGCAGAAGTGTACCTCAGGGCAGGATCTCTTCTCTAATTTGTTGAGCTTTACAAAAGCAAAGATCTTTTTTTTATTTGCCTAAGGAGGCACATGAGTAAAACCAAAATTTTTATTTATATTAAGAGATGGCCTATGCTTTTGAATTTTTAATGGCATTTCCTAAATGGCAACATTTAGGAGAGGCATTTAAATCCCAATACACAGAACTCTAGTTAGCCAAATACATACCTTTTTACTATCCCTGCAGCAAGGGGTCTTTCCGAATAGTCTATCCTTAATAACAAGATCCTGAAAAAATGGTGCTGGATATTCACCCAGTAGCCATGTTTGTCATTGTGGAGGATTTGAATGTGTTTAATGGACTTGAGTTGAAGGCAGAAAATTAAAAATAATTCATGAAAAAGAGAACGAGTGAGCAACAGCTGCAGGGAGCCAGTGGGAAATGTGGGCTCAAGGAAAAGAGCTTGAACTAAGAGAAAGTGGTAAAGTCATGACCAGGTTCCTTGCAGCCCTTGCTCCACTCTTCTCAGCACCTGTGAGATGTGTGGGTATTTCTCGTTCCATTTTCCCCTCCAGTGATATTGCTTGGAGAGGAGGCGGCTTGTCCTGAAAGCAGATTTTGTGTTGAGAAGATTCAGCCTGGTGCTGGGCAGCTTGTTGTGAGTTTGGGAGACGTTTCTGGAAAGAAAAAACAGCTTTATCCTGACTGAGAGCAAGGAACATTGACCTCCTGTGATTTGCACTTGGGGTGGGTTGGAGGTTGAATAGTGGCTTTGGTGGATTTTTGTCTTTTGAAGTTCAAAATTCAGCCTGTGAGAGACAAACTTACCGAAGCAGCATGTGGAGATTTCTGCTTGGTTCCCACATTATGAACAGGAAAGTTTCAAATTCCCACTGTCTCACTCCCTTTGAAAGTTCAGCTCATGTAGATGTTGACCAAAATGTCAGAGGGCTTGTTGTTTTCAAACAGGAGTAATAACAGTTGGGGGAGACTGACTCACTGGATAGAAGTCTCTTGGTTTTTCAAGCCCAAGGAAAAATTAAGTAATTTTCAGTTCTATTCTGTGACATACCTTCATTAGCTTACCCCAGATTGTCATCAGCAAGATCTGGCCCGTGCCCTTCCACGGTCATCAGTTATGTGACACACCATGTCAATAAACACGGTGGAATGGTTTTCTGGAATAATATTCATCAGCTTGGAGGCTCACTTTGCTAAAATACAGACAGGATTGACATCCAGCATAACCAGCCACCCCAAGCACTAGATCATACCCATTTGCCCTGGACTTTTACTCCATCCAGTGTAGTTAATGGGCATGTTCACAATACTGAGCAAGTGTTATTTGTCCCCTCTCAGGCGATGGGAGTCCCAGACATGCGCCCTTTCTATGTTCACTCCAGCCAAATCTCATCTCCAAGTTACATGACTCACTTTACATCCCATCACTCGCAAAAGTCTCCCCTCCTTTGCCTGCTTGATTGCGTTTCTCTGAGTGACTTTGCTTTTGGGAGTTTGGGTTGAACTGAGGGGGTGTTCTGAGGGTTGTAAATGAGATATGTATGTGTGTACGTGCAGATCTGTATCTACCACATGTCCAAGAACAGGAAACCTCTTGCCTGCTTTTTTGCCTTTCCCTTATCCTTTTTTGCTTTTGCTTATCCCAGGAAGCCTGCTCATTGCCAAAACATAAGAACAGTTTTTTAACACTTTGTCTGATGTTTTTGCTTCACCTGAAAGAACCAGAATAGCAAATGACAATATCCTGGTGGAAAAAGAAAGGCTTCTTGGGTTTATTTCTTCTGGCCATTTCCAAAAGGAAATAAACAGGCTAAATACATTCATAAAAATGCATGAAATGCACTGTGGGGATTCTTGAATGGCAGTAACAGAGGGGCAGAAGTGTCAGGTTTTATACATGCTGGTGTCGGCAGACTCTCAAAAATTTTCCAAGTGGTGTTTGAAACTCTTAAGACCCAACAAGCTCTGACTTGTTGCTAGTGTACCTTTGGCTTTTGTCCTTCAAATGTCAATTTTTCTTTTGTAAAAACACGTAGGAAAATATTGGCCTGATTAAGAACAAGAATGAAAAAAAGAAAGAAGAATATTCCTTACTTAGAAAATGAACTGAACTTTATCGCTAGAAAAAGTTATGAACACAGTTACTTAGTTTTGGGGTGAAAATATCTTCAGTAGCTCAAGTTAGCTTCTTACACATGTCATTATGACTTTCACTTAAAATGATAGCTAATTCCAAAGTCAGATTTCCCACCCAATAATATTTTTATTTGTTTCTCTTGCAAGAAACTCCTAAGAATAAAGTTAAAAAAAAAAAAAAAGTCCTGTGTATTGCTACATTGGACAGCATTTTGTTTATTGATAGTCTGACATTTAGCCTTGAGTTTTAAGTTCCTCACCGCCTTGTTTATGCTGGTGTTTAAGCATAAGAACATCTAAAGCTACAGATGTTCCCACAGCATTCAGGCAGGGGGATGAAACTACTCTGAAATAATAATTTGAGTTCAGCTATGAATTCAGTGCTTTCTTACTAGCTTTGCATGTGTCCCTAAGCCTCTGGGGCACTTGGGAAGATCCCAACTAATGTGCCTGTACTGATAGCAGCAGAACACGGACTTAATGCCCTACAAGAACAAGTCTGGTTCAAATTTTTCTTATTCTACCTGCAAATATTCACCCTAGAGTAGCATCTGGTAAATAAGACAGAATTGAGAGGTTTAAGCAGAGAAATAAAACAGGAGCCCCAATTTATTGACCACTCTGAAGAAGAGGAAGGAAGGCTTCCTGCTCTTGAGACCCAGGCAGGAGGTCCTTGGTGGCCAGTGCAGTGGCTGAGGAAGGCACACGCACCTCTGTTTTACTTTGAATGCAATGTCCAGCATGTCCAATGCCTGATTGCTGCTTGTTGCCTGAAATTGCATTTCTTCCCCAGTTTTGGCAGTGTCTGGAGAACAGGCATCTAACCCCCGATTCGCTGGCCAGCCGCAGGGCAGAGTCTTGTGGACTGTCCTGCAGCATTGCTGGTGTTTCTTGTTTTGCTGTTCCTGGACATGGTGGAGTCCAGTTCAGCCACACAGCCAGGTATTTGAGAGAGTTTACAGTGGATTTTTGTACAAGCTGAAGAAACAGAACCGAACTAAATAAGAAGCTGTTAAAATACTGCTAAACTAAAGAGAAAACAGACACTTACTCTTTCCTCTATTTACATAAAGGATGACTTCTAATACCTTCCCTTTTCACATCTCCTCCTAAGCCCTTTGTTGTGGGAATATACTTATTTCCATCTCTTCCTCCACAAACTCTGAAGTAGGTGCTTTTTATTTGATCTTTTCAATCTTGATACAATTTATTTCAGCTTTTCACTCAGCCTGCTCATGTGCACACTAGATCCTAGCACTTGTATTCCCAAATACCCTGGCAACTCAAGATTGTCACAGCTGTGTTTTTTTCCACACTTTTTTCTTTTTTTTTTTTCTTTCACCCTTCGGTTTCCTTTTCTAGTGCCTTTCTCATTCCCAAGGAGGTGACAGTGTCAGTGTTGCACAGTATCAAAGCTGATTCCCAGCATCTGAGGGAGATGACAAGCCCTTTTTGTGACAGTGTCTTGAGGGGATGAAATGTGCTAACACAATGCAAATCACCCTTATGAAACAGCCAAATGTCTTGGGACTCCGTCCTAAAAATATTCCACGAATATGGCTCTGGTACATTTCTTTCATTTCCTCTAGTTGGAGGCCAAATCATCTGAAAATATATCCGTTTTCTAGCTGTCCTGTGTTATGACACAGCTGGAGTTGGTTAAATTCTAGAGGGCAGTATCTGGCTTAAGCTGATGGGTCTTTGTGCAGCTTTGATTTATTATTCTAGAACAGCCTGTCCCCTCTTTCATCCTGTAGATAGTTTTTGTTTTGTTTTAATGAGAAAACCAGAAAAAAGACTGAAATAGCTTTGCTTTTGTGCTCTCCGTGTGTAATGCAAAGTAGAGGTTTAGGCATGAAGATTCCCAGATTTCTCCAAATCGAAGCAATTTCCCCTCATTTGTCGCTTTGCAAACAGGGATGGATGGTGGGTCATTTCAGGGAAGCCTCTGGAGAAATTTTGTCTTCTTGAGCTTTGCAGGACCCTGAGCTACAGTGAAGGTGGTATTCGTCTTTCTCTAAGCCAAATTTATATTCTGACATTTTAACCAGGAAGCCAGGTAGTTAAAAGAATACATTTAAAGCCTGTATGGTTTTGGTAATATTAGGAAAGCTGACCACAGTACCGGTTCAGGCACCTTGGTGTGGCACGCTGAGCCACTTCAGAAGATGGAAAGGAAGGAAGAAAAAAAAAAGGAAAGCTAATTATCTTGGTATTCAGTTTTCTTTTCAAGTGTGAACTTCTTGTGGCTTTCTGCTTTGTACAGGACAAGTACATCCCCCAGACAGGAAAGGGTATCGGGATCTTTTGCAGAAGAACCTTCCCATCAGTACCCAAATTGCACTGTAGCTGTGTCTTTTGGCTCTGAGCCTTGCAAAAAAAGGTTTCTACTTGGGAGCCAGTTTTTCTCTTTGTGAGGGTGGTGATGCGAATCACAGGATAAAGAAAAGCCAGAGGGGGCAATTTTTATTTTTATTTTTTTTTTTTTTTGTGAATGTGCATGTTGAAATTGTGGTAGACAAGAGTTAAAAGATGATTTAACTTTACCTTTAGTTATTCTGAACTGTTGTTGAAGAGTGAGCCAGGGAGGGAGAGATTTTAATGGAAACCATAATAATAAGCTTTGCTGTAAAGTGGAGGAAGCAGGTCTCTCTAGACCGTGGCTCTGGTTCAAGTCAGAGATTACTTTCTAATTCCTGAATGTGTGCCCCCGGTGAAATGTCTGCTGGATGCTGGTTCCCTCTCCCACAGCAGCTCTAGATGAACTAAAACAAGCTCTGTCTGCCTCAGGAGACGTGAGTGGGTATGTGACTGGTTGTACCCCAGCCTTATGGGGCAAGGAAGAGAAAATCTCTAGTTTTAAGCCATCCTGGCACCTGACTCAAAGTCCTCTGAGGTCAGCCGGGGTCCCTGGATCAGACCTTTGTAATAAGCAGCCGTTGTTTCCAGACAAAGCAAAAAAAAAAAATGATTTTCTTTGGCTTTGAGGATTTGTTGTGTTTTTTTTTAAAGGAGGAAGAGAATCTCAAAGGACATTTCTTTGTTTTCGCCTGAAGACTGTACTCTTGGCTGCAGACTCTCTCTCTTGTACTCAAGCCCTTAAGTGCATTTTCTCTCTTTCCCCCTGCCTCCCCTTTTTGCCAACAGAGGAGACTGGCTGCTTGTTGCCCTCTGCTATCCCAGGGAAGCCGTTTTTCAGGTGGTGACAGATATCTACCAGCGACGGACAGGGATGGTGCACAGCGTAAGGCACTACCTCGCCGCTCCCTCCCGGGCCAGTGTTCTCAACCGGACAGACGAGCAGCTCTTCTACTTCGATAGAGCCTCGGGGTGAGCCCTGCATTGCCCCTGAACGGGCAGCAAACCCTCGGCGTCTTTCTCTTACCAGTCCCAGCAGCTCCTTTTCCTTTTCAATAGTTAAAACTTAGGCTCACCCATCTTGCATGGTTTTTTTTCACTGATTTCAGCTCAAAATGGCTTTGCAGGCTGAAGTACCTGGACTAGATCTACATCTGTATCGCTGAGCAGCGATTTGCTGTTAAGAAAATGACTAATTTCTTGGCTGATTTCTCGGCTTCCTTTGAGGCATCCCTGCTGCTCAGAATGCTGCAGGTGTGGATGCAGTGTAAATATTTGTTAAAATCCATTGTACCTCAAAGGGCCGTGAAAAGGACCCCTCTCGTGACTACTGCTGTTCCAACGCTAAGGTAGTTTGGGAAGTTTCAACTTCTTCGTATTTCCACGAAGAGAGATTTCGAAAATCATCACATTGTAAAAATTAGCTTTGTGAATAAAGAGAGCACCATAATATATCTCTTATTTTGAAGGCATGAGGAGAGTTGTAGAGAGCTTGCAATATCTTTATGAGACTCTAGGACACCTTTTGTTAAAAAAACATATTACGAAACTGTGTTTTTCAGTCAGCTAAAATAGTTACGGAGGAAAAAAAAGTGTTTTGTGGTCTAACCATGGGTCCCATGATCCTTCACCTGACTAAGCAGCTACTTCAGGAATTAATCCACAAATGCCGGATTTGAAAATAAGATGGGATATATTTATTCATTCAACCATAACACATGAGCAATCGAATCCCAGAATGCCTTCCCTGCGAACCAGGCTCCTTGCTGGCGGATAGGTCTCTCTCATCACATGAATTGTGAAATAACAATTTGCTAATTAGTCCTACTAAATCCTAATTTTGCCCAAATTCTGTAAACAGGTTGTTTACTACTGAATAGTGGGAAAAATGGTTATACATGTGAGTCTATGGGGAAAAAGCCATCAGCTGCCAGCAGCCATCTGGACCTGGTATATGCAAATTGATGGGTCTATCCTAACTTAATTCTGGCAGTATCAGCCTTTTGGTCCTCTATTTAGCTCAACAGTGATTTTTTTTTTTTTTTTTTTAGCCTCTCGGAGTAGAGAAGTTATGGGATTGGCTTTTTTCTTTTCCTGTTGTGTTTTAGCCTTTATTTTATGAGTGGGATGTTGCCCCTTCTTTTTTTAACTCCGCATACTAGATCCTTGGAAAGGAATCAAGCTTACTCATTCTTTCTTCCAGGCAAATAGAAACAAATATTTAGTTTTAAAAGAAATAGAATGAAAAATCCCTCTAAAGCTCATGTATCTTTTTGGTCCTGGAGCTGAACTGAGCTGTTTATATAATTTCCTCAGCCTGAATTACAGAATGGACACGGTTGAAAACATACTTAGAGCAGACAGGAAAAAAAATTGAACTCCAAAGGCTGGAAGACCTGGCTGCCTTTGAGCTTTTGTCAGGCATGCCTAGGGCTGAGCTCTGCCTGTGGGCCAAGACCTTGCACCTCAGAGAGCTGAAAGGAAGATGCCGATATTTTCCAGGCAAGCCTGTCTCCTCCTGCCCGAGAGCCTGAGCACTGCTGCTGCTCTTTCTCTGGTGGGTGGGATGCCACCTCACCTGGGGGCAGTGTGGACTGCCTGGGGCTGGAGGAGGTACAGGCTGCAAGTGCTGCAGGTCTTGTCAGTCGGGATGAGAGAGGAGCTCAACCTGCATCCTTGTGGGACCCGTTTTAAAATGGGTGCTCCATATTACACCAGTCTAAGACAGAGTTGGTTTGTGATGTTGGGAAATGGGAGGGATAATGCAATATAGCAAGTGCAGATCCTGCTTTTATTCAGCTTGTCCTCTAAGCACACGGTGGCTCTGATCCCTCTGTTTGCTCTCATCTGTAGGTACCTATTTGTTCACCTGCAAGCTCATGAAACTCGGAAAGGACACAGTTACTGCTCTCAGCAAGGCTGTGAACGTATTAAAATTATGGCGCAGATGTACCCAGGGGTCTCCTGGAGCTGTGACCCAAACCCCTTCCAGGAGAGGCCAGCAGCTGCCCAACGCCCCGTGTCCCAGCAGCCAGCTGGGCCGTGCAGGGCGTGTGGGGCCCCACAGGTACGTGCCACATGGAACAGCACCTGAGGTTATGCAGTGTGTGTGCAGCCACCTGAGGTCAATTCATTTTCACAAAGTATAAGGAAAAGCCATAAGGAATTCCCACTTGTGAATCTGCCCAGCACCGTGTAACCTGTGTTGAGGGAAGGGTTGTGCTCTGAATTTCTGCAGTTTTTTGTACTGTGCTTCAAAAACAGCCTCAAAGAAATTGCCCAACTGGAAGCATGTGAATGCACAGTCATGACACCTTTTAGACTCATTTCTTTCTTTTAAACAAGAAAAGAAGGACTCTCGAGGGGGCTCAGATTGGATTAGCTTTGAATTCCAAAGTACAACATTGCTGCTGGATTTCAAACTGGGAAGTAATTCTGGTTAATAGGAATAACTGGAAAATTAAAGCCAGATTGTCTCCTCATTTACTGTAAATTTACCCCATTCTAAATCCTGTAGAATTGTTTCAGGCTCATACACATCTGCACTTGAGTCTATAGCCAGGTAAAATATATGAAATTCGTATTAATCTTTTAAACTTACTTAGCGACAGGTGACCATCACAGGTCCCTTCCAACCAGCATTGCCATGATCCTTTGATATATGGTGTCTTAATAATGAGCACTTACTTGTGAACCAGGATCATAGTATGAAAAAATCTTTAAGTTTTGTGATCATATGTATGTGCATTGGTACCTGGTGTCATTTAGTTGATGAAAACCAGTTAGCAAGCCAGTTTTTAAGTTTCTCTCTTTGGTGTAATTGCAGCTTGCTATCACTAGCACACCCTCAGTCCAGTATATAAGGATCCAGATCCAGTCTCTCTGCAGGGCGGGCATACAAAATCATTTGACATCTGCATTCATTAAGGTATGTTATGTTTTAGTGCACTTGAAATGGTGATTAAACAGGGGAAACTTTATCTCCAAGGAAAGTTACTGCAAAATCTTGCTGAGCCTGGGCAGGAGGAAATGGGAAGTTTCCCTGGAAGAGACAAGTGCATTGTTCTCCCTCTACAATTAACTCCATTAAAGTCACTGGGAGTTCCTATTCTATTCAGATGAGGATTTGAGCCCTTAGGGGAAAAGAAAGGCCTTTTATCACCTCAGAAGAAGAATTAACACCACCACTGTGATGTAGAGGAAGCAGGGGAAAAGCACACCAAAAGTCATTGTTTACAAAGGATGTGGGGAAAAAAACAAGTTTGTTTTTCTGTTTTTTTTTCTCTGCTGGCATTGCACTAAAAGATAAAAATAACTTTTTTTCATTATTGAAAGGGCTTGGAGCTGTTGTGTTGTCCCTGCACATGTCTTATGTGTCTGTCTAGATGGTGAAGGGTGACTGAAAAGCTTGCAAGGACACTGTCCAGGCTTACACACCTGCATACTACTGAAATATAATTAATGCTAACAAATGCCAAGCAAAGCTGGTACAGCAACCTTAAGGAGTCTGAGCAGCCAAAGTTTCCTGCCACATGCACTGGCTGCATCATCAAACATTTATTTGAAACCATTAGCAAGCAGGTGTTGTTGGAGGCAACATCCTGACCTGTGGTGAAGTGTAGAGACCTGTGTGTGTGCAGCACTTGTGGGACAGGCGTAGTATCCTCAAAGCTTCTTTGACTTTTCTAAAGCTTTAATGTTTTTCAGAGGAAGTTTTATTTCCAACACATGTACTCCTAGCTAAAGAGAAGGCTGGGCTAGGCAAATTATAAAGATTAATATCTAAAAGAGGATTCTTACCCTAAATCTTAAAAGGTGCAGGAAATTTGGAAGTAAAGAAGTGAGGTAGAGGAGCCCCCAGTGCCAAAGCATGTGTTTGGTTCTTGTTCTGCTGAATGAAATGTGAAAGTCAGAAAGGTTTTAAAAGTTATAATCCAAGCTTCCCCCACAACTGAGTGAGCCGGGGGCAACAGAGCCCTGCCCCAGCTCTCGTGAGGCCATGTGAGCCCTTGTGCTGGCTCCTCGGTGGGTCTGCAGCATGTGGATAGGGCAAGATGCACTGCAGAGCAGTTCCTTTTGCCGTCGGCTCGTGTTTAGGTCAGTTTGCAGTGATGGTTGCTTCATGTGCATCCAGATTTTGGCACACTTCCCAGGCTTAGGAGTGAGACAGCCAGGACCAGGTGAAAGATTTAGTAAGTCTATGTTTCTCCTCACTCCCCTCTGCTCACCATGGCCCAGACATCCATGTTTCCCTTACCCTTGACCTCCTCTTGCATTCAGCATCCTTGGACATCTTGCAGAAGCCACTTTTTTAACACTTGGCTCACTCATTCAGTCTGGCTCAATATTCCCTGGAGTCATTCACATGTCTCATATTGATGGGATGTATCTGAGCTCTCTGGTGCCTGCGGGCTCTGGACGACTCTGTGGATTATAGTGGCATGTTGTGTATCCTGGGCTCAACTTTCTGACAGCCTGACCTTGATATGCTGTTGCTCTCCTTGAGGGAGGTTGTGCCCTCACAGGCTAGTGTCCCCTGGGGTGCTGGGGAGGTGCAACAGTGCCGGATGCCTCAGAAACCCTTTTCTTTTCTAAAAGGAAATATCACGGCACATTCCGATGGGTGTAACCTGGGGAAAGAACCCTTGCTGAAGGAAAGGAGGACAGTAGGAGCCACTTGTGCTACAACTTCTTTGAGGTGCTGGGGCAACCCTACCAAGAAGGAGTATTTTGGTTTTGATATCTACATTTCCGGGGAAAACAAAAAAAGTCCATGTGTTACCTCTGTTCCCCCATCTGTTGTCTCAGCACCTCTCCCTTTCTCTGTGGTCAAATCTGCCTTGCCAAGTGACAATAATTTCCCCCACATGGAAAGAAACTGTATTATGACTGAACTAATCATCTTATTCCCAGGATCCTTGGCTTATCAAATACATTTTCCTAACACACAAAAGATGCCTGTGACCTCATATCTCATATTTTTGTACCCCATTAAGGGGTTTGCTTCCTCTTGCCATGGACAACCTATCAATGATGTTGCTTCATTTGTACTAATTATACATTAAAATTATAAGATGTCCACCCTCGATATTCTCCTTGCTTGTAACTCCCTTATGAAGAGGCAGCATCTGAAGGCCTGAAGCTTTCCAACCTGTTTCCGTAAAACCTACCTCTGTTTTTTGTTGCAGATAAATGACACAGTTTTCCTGTTCAATGGCCGTGGAATATTCTTCGTGGTGCTAGATGCATGTTCAGGAGCAGTCGTGAATAGGAGGCACTTTGACACAGTTACTGGTGAAAATGCTGCCAGTGCAATAACTGATTATGTTCAAACTTTTATAAAAGAGAGGTAAGCAAACTGCCGAGAGCCCAGTTCATGTAGCAACTCGTGGCTGATAGACAAAGGAAGGAAAATTACCTACTTCAATAATCAAAACTGTGCTCTGAAGAAATCTGGCACAGGTTAAATATGTACAAATCCCAAACATTACCCAGATAATAGGAGAAGCAGCATCTCTTTCCCAGGATTGTACAGATTAGAGCAGACAGAAACGTGGGTTTTTTTTCCTTTGGAAACAACTGGCAAATTCCTTCTAAGTTAACCATTAATTTTCCAGCACGGAGTTGGTAAGTTCCTTACAATGACAGTTGCACGCCTATCCCAGTGTCCAGCAATTTCCTGGCAGCTGATGATTCAGTTTTCCATTTTTGAAGTGAGTTGTTTTCTGTTTACTCTTACTGATTGTTTTTGCCTCTTGTGACAGATGAAGATCACAGGTGTGCCAGATTTTCCAATAGCACTTTTCTTGGGCAAACCAACAAATAGGCCTGCCTGCCTGCGGGCTGTTACCTCACATGTGTCCTGGCAATGGTCTGGATCATCTCTGTTTGTGTCTGTCCCACATTCCTTGTGGTTTTATGTGTCACCACATAAACATGGAACAACAGAGATTTATAGATAAATTCTTGGCTGCTGGCAGAAGCAGGTCAAATAACCAGAAAACAGATTTTTGGTCCAGGACATTTCTGAGCAGTTCATGACCAAAGATTTGAACGCTCCTGAGTTGTTACATCTGTGTTTATGCACGTAAGTATGTACATGTATCAAACATGCACGAAGTGACATATATCTATATGATGCCTGTACATCCAGTTTGATGTTCTGGTAGGTTGTGTATTTTGCAATTCTAGGCATTCAACCTAAATGCAACCAGTTGTGCCTGTAATTCACTGCAGATACAATTCACTGGCGGCTGAAAGTCCATCTTTGAGCACCAAAGCCAGACTGAGGCTTGACTGAAAATCAGACAGGGTATAGACAGTTTCAGAGTCTTAGGACTGCACAGGTTTAATTTAGAAACTTTAAACGGAGGCTTAAACATAGGAAAGCTTGCATGTGATTGAAATCAAAGGGATTTAAGCATGTTCTTAAGCAAGCTCTTAAGTACTTTCCTGAATTGGAGCTTAAAGGTCTTGCAGATTCTTAATGGAGTAATATATTGCAATCCTGCAGTAATTACTGTCCTTCCTTTCAGATCACTTGTTCTCGTGTGCTCTAGAGATATTGCAGACGTGGTGGGGAGCTCTGAAATGTCTGTTTTTACCAGGTTAGGTTCAGCAAAGCCTATTGTCTTCCACAAGGAAGGTAAATGTATTTATTCTATCATACTGCTTTTGCTTAAGGGTTACTGATGTGGTTTTGTACCAAAAAATGTACACATACTGAAATAATACTTGCCAATATATTTCCTACTACAATATGCCAGTGCAATTCAGTAAAAACCTCTTGGCTAGGGATGATGAGAAGTAGGAGAGTTAATCTAAGACCCTACCTCACCTGTCAGAACCTGCATACTGTAAATTTTTCATCTTAAAAGGAACTTGGTTTTCTAACAAACAAATAAAAGAATAAATTAAGAAAGATTTCAACTGCTTTGCAAGGAAAAAGAATCATAAACTGAAAAAAGAAAACAGCCTGAAGTGAAATAGGAGGCTTTTTTTGGTGGTTTGTTTTTGGATGGAATGGAGGTGAAATCACCAGTTTTGGAAAGTTTATTACAGTTTTACCTTGAATTGATGCAGGACATCCATTGGTATCATTGGTCCAGGAAATCCATGCCAAATTTCGTGCTGGAAAACTGGGGGCTATTGAGTCTAGATTTGGATGAATAATTTGAGTGATAAGGAAATTAGGAAAACAACCAGGCAGCTTGATGCAGATTTCATTTGCAGTCTCTCAAGCGGAGAGATCAGATGGAGAATTGGCTGTATTTACAGCTGCTTTTTTTTCTTGAAGGTTTGGAGATTTTTTTTTTTTTTTCCCCCGTACTGCTTTACTGAAATTTATATCAATTTCTGGTTCAAGTTTCAAAGCTCATTACTGTGACTGTTCCGGGGGAGGACAGCATAGCCTTTAGAGCAGAGACAGCGATTTCACTTCAGTGGTTGTTTGATTCCTGAGAAGCAGTTTTTCTTTAATCCTTTTAAAAGTACAAATTTGAGGGTTTCTTTTTTGTTTTTATTCTGAAACTTTATAGTTTCATTCTTTCATCAAAGCCCTGAATACTTTTGAAAGGAATTTTTTGATTAAAAAGCAATCTTTTTTTTGTTTGTTTTGTCAAACTTTATTCCCTGAACCACCTGTGCCACTCACTTGGGCACAGCACTTCCAGGTCATTTTGGGAGCTCGCTTCAGCCTCCAGCCCCAGCTGCTCCTGGGGCACAAAGAGCAGCAAGCAGGGCCACCTCTGTCCTGGGGACAGGCTGGCTGGTGGCCATCTCCTTGCCCTACCACTTCGGTGGGATGCTGGTGTCTGGTGGCGGGACTAAACTGCTGCTGGCTGATCATGTGCCACCCCTGTTTTGCTTTTCCTAAGGGCAAGGGTGTTCACCCGCATGTCTGCCCTGATTTCCAGTCTGGGTAATTATGTTCTGCTCCATGAGCTTTCTCCCGCTGATTCAGGTATGCACGCTATTTGACTTCATAGCTCCAAAAGTGATCGCATGCAGGACTTGTCTGCACTGGGGGGGCTGCTTTTCAGGGCAGACTAGAGTATTTCTCCCAAGTGCATATTCCTTCTGCCAGGGATAATGTAAAAGAAACCCAATCCTCTTGACCCCAGTGGGATCAGGATTTAGGGTCTTGTTGCCTGGTTTTGCAGAACCTTATTTAAATTAGAAGTGTTTACAGGAATAGTCTCTATCCAACCAGCTGCAAATAGCCCTGGGAGCCTTTGCAATGGAAAGCATAATATAAACACAAGACATTATTATTAAAATGGAAGAATACATAATGCCTTTGTACTTTGTGACAGCAGAGGACCAGAGCAGAGTCGACACGGGGGATAGTTTAGGCATAACAGGAAGAAACTGATGTAAACTAATAAAAGAAGGATTCAAAGCGCCTAAACATTTTCACGTACTTGAATATGAAAAAGTACCAGTCTTGTTTAAAACTAAAGAGTAAAACAATAACTAAACAATATTCCTGCTAACTGACATCTGGGAACCTATCTTACCTTATTGAAATACCTGCAGATCTGTGATGCAGTGAGGTCACGGCTTCAGCAAGGCGCGTTCCCACTTTCATCACCCTTTTTCTCTCCTAAATGTTCTGTTATTTTAATCCAGGGAAAAAAAGAAGGGCTAAGAAGTTTCCGTGATGTGTAGATGTTGTCCATGCTATGTTGCTGATAAGTCAACTGACCCACCCAGAGGGTCACTCTCTTTGTGTCTGTTTTTCAGGGAGTTTTGCCATGCTTGGCTATAAAGGACAAGCCAAACCCTCCTGGATTAAAGTCCTTAATCATGCTGGTTATCAGAAAGCTGCTTCTCTACAGCATTATGTTCCCTTGAAGCTGAAAGAATATCAATGTCCAACTAATGCTGACAAGTCACTAAAATTCACTTTTTCTCAGAACCACTCAGAGCACATCTCTGCAGAGGCTGTGGCACACCAGGGTTAGCATCGCTGGGACACCACCAGCCAGGCAAAACCCGCTGCTGTCACCAAGACATGCTCTTGTTTTTATGGGATTATATCAAACCAATGGTGTCCACTTGTGTATTTTATCACTAATAAATATATTCTCATCTTACCCACTGTGGCAGAGCTTTATTTTTCAAACAGCGCCTCGCAGGGCAGAACAGGAAAAGCCTGTGGGCTGCCTTTCCCTAGGAGAAGTGTTTCAACATATTTACGGTACGGTACCAAAAGGTAAGTCTTAAAAGCAATAGCCTGCTCTGCAGTATTACAGGGACTGAAAATGAAATTTGGCGTGGAAACTTTAGCAACATCCAGGGAAACAAAGGAACTTTGGCAGAGGTAGGGAATTCTCCCTTCAGTCCATTAATGTCTGCTTTTAAAAAATCTAAGTGTCCATCTGCTGTGGCATCTTAGGTGAACTCAGTAACATCTGCTGGGTAAGCATGCAGTGATCTTACGATAATATCTTCTAATCGAACTGAAAATGTAGTGTGCAATGAGGAGTTATAAATGTGTTTCTGTCTGTAGCTAATGACTGGTGAAATGATGTTTGTCCAGCTGATGTGAACATTTAATTAAAGACCTACAGGAATAAACCCCAGGATGAAATATGTGCTGCGTAGGGTAAAGTCTTGTATTCCTTTCAGGCAATGCTCATATTGACTTTCTGCTCCCATTGAGAACTGAAATACTGCCAGTATTAGTGGCTAATTCTCTTTGATTTTTTTTGTTTATGCTGCTGCTTTTTGAAGTAAAGATAAAAATAGAGCTTTGTATGCAAACTGAGAAACAACTGATAACCTCACTGACTGCAGTTTAAGTACAAAAGTTACACTGAAATAATGACAGACTCATTTTGGTTTGAACATGATGTTACTTGGTGACAGCAGTGAAGGGGCAGGCAATTTTAAGTTATCTGTGCCTTCTTCACACGGATTACTCAAACAGGTAGGTGAAGGCTTTGTTACTAATGTCCCGTTGTTTCTTTGGAATTCTCAGAAATGGCCAAACAAGTTGCTACAGAGAAAAGTTAATGTTTTGTTCCTCTCACGGGGTGAGAGGAAACCTGTAAGGTTTACAGGCACGAAAGGAGACTGTGGCTCCATCCCCACACAAGGTAAAAGAGGTACAAGATGGGTTTGGCCAGGGGAGAGGTCCTGGCTTGCTAGAAAGTGTGATGAAATCACTGACGCTGCTCAGTGAAGGTAAGGTAAAGAGTGATGTACAGGACATCTTGGGCCTATGCTGGCTCCCATGGGGAGCAATGGAAACTGATGTCTTTGGTGAAGATGAGAGGTGGTACAAGAGCCTGAGTGGCTAGGACTGACCATCTAAGGAGCTCCCTGAAGTTCATTTGAACTCCTTTTCATACCTAATTGTTATGATTTCTGAGGCTGTGCAGGGGAAGAAAAGCAAGATGTTTTTGGCTTGTGAGCATAATCCCGACATTGGAACAACTACTTAGAGAGTAAGCTTTTAGCTTCTCAGAGATTTATTTGATAATCTCTGACAGGTCCAGACCCTGGATCTCAATAAAACTTTGCAGAACTCTAACCCCAGGCTGAGACTAAACAATTGGCAAAGGAAGAGCCTGGTGAAGGAAGGAGAGGAATGTGCCTAAACCTCTGAAAAATCTCTATTCCTCCTCACGCCCCAGAAGGAGAGCAAATGGCAAATGTCCTGGAGAGGAAGGCGTGGAGCCGTGGCGAGCCAGATGCAAACAGTAAAGTACCACAAAAGCAAAAAGAAAAATATTTACATCCTGATGCAGTTATTTGGATAGTTAAAAGCAGGAGTTTGAAGAGGATTCAGGATGCTGTGATCCTCTTCAGCCACTGCACACACTTTCCTTACCTTGGGAGGGAAAAAAGACTTCAAAACCAGGGACACTCTGCAGAGGGTACAGTTCCTCCACAGACCCTTGGGACATTCAAGATGATGTTTTCAAAGGCTACTGCTTACTTGGCATGCACCAAAAGTATGCGTGTGTGAAGCTACAGGGGTAAGTGTCACGTGGGCGTTGGGTTTGTGGGAAGCTGCTGCATTTGTCCTGGAGATTTCCTGAGCAGGAGGATCTCCACCCACATTCTGGAGTCCACATGGACGGTACGTGTCCATGTGGACCTGCAGCTAATCCAGGCATGTTCAGTACACCTAAGGCATTCAGGACATACGTCCATCCTGGTTATCCCCAAAGCATTTCTCAGTGGGAACACAGTAGCTCTGGTGCACCCTGAACCTCTGAAAATGGGGTTCAGCTTCCTCCCACTTTGATGCTTTGAAAATTTCATGCAGTGGGTGAGGGTTTAATTCAGTGAAATGCTGAGCACTTCGAAAGCATGTGAAACCGGGAGCAGTCAGCCTCGGATGGGTGGAGTGATGTGAATTGCCAACGATTTTGTTTTAGCTGAGCCAAAAATTGCTTCCTTTCCTTTTCAAGGTCTGTAAGCCTCTGCAAAAAAAAAAAAAAAAAAGAAAA
Organism: Baryphthengus martii; assembly: GCA_013396935.1. Classification (NCBI taxonomy): domain Eukaryota; kingdom Metazoa; phylum Chordata; class Aves; order Coraciiformes; family Momotidae; genus Baryphthengus; species Baryphthengus martii. Next base: position 292,686 of record VWZK01019267.1, on the reverse strand, counting down.
AGAAAAATCTGAAAAAAGAGTTAGAGCTTCAAAATAACTGTTTTGTTTCCCTTTTATTTCTGTCTCAAAATAGTTTGCCAATATTGCAATGAATTTGCAAACACCTCAGTTTCTTATAATTTATTCATTGTGAAAACTTCTTCTAACTCCTGCTCCTCATTCAGAATCTGTTTTTATGAACATCAGGAACCAAGGAACTTGCAGTAATGTTTATATATGGAATATGTGAGCAGAACATTCTTCCTTGTAGGGAAAACTATTAGATAAATTTATAAGAAACCAGGGTTCATTGGGGAAAAAAAAGTAGAGTACTGCTTTCGACTCCAGTACTAATTTCATTGAGAAGTAGTCTGTTCCTGAGTTTAATCCCCCTCATTTACTAGTAAAAAAGAGCAGCTAACAGCTGGGTGGCAAGCACAAGACCAAGCTGAAGAGCAGAGGCAGCTATGCTGCTGTCATGCTCTGGGACTGGGAAAGTATTTTCATTAGCAGTCCCTAGAAATGTGTGTGTTTGTTAGTAAGGCCACCTGAAGGCTTTAGCTGTGCTTTTGGTTGGGCGCGCAAAGGCTCCCCCTGCACAGGAATGTCACTGCAGCAAGAGCTGGCATGTCCTCGGGTCAGAAAGGCAAATGTGCTCCTCAAATCCACCTTCCCAGATGGGTTACAATGCAAAATTCCCCAAGTGAGGTGAGAGGACAGTCGCTGCCATGCAATGTCAGCACGAAGGTAGAAGAGACGTTAATCAAACAGCTCCTCCCTCTCTGAGAATCAGCTTCAAAGTCGACCTTGGCTTCTTTGCATATGAATGAGGAAACCTGCAGCAAGGCTTCAGACCTAGCCATCAAACCACTAAAACTTCAGCATCAGCTGTAGCAGTGGGAGGGTTGAGGTTTGGCCATCAGGAGCACCAGGGGTGCACCATGGCCCTGGCTCTGACCCATTGGGGTCTCCTGAAGCATCTTGCCTTGCAGCGATAGTTCCCAGGGAACACAGATTTTACTGACAGGTCATCTTAAGTACCTGTGCAAATTAGCATCTGCTGAGAGTTCACTCCCCACCAGGCTAAAAGGCACCTTTTTCCATGCGAGCTTTTCCTGTTCTCTGAAGATGGCTCCAGATTTGCTCTTTGCGCCTGCGCGTGTCTGCGGTCTCTCTTGCTGGGCAGTGGCAGCAGTGGTAGCCATCAGGTTTCTTGCTCCTGTTTGATGTCTTTTTCAGGGGAAATCAGGTAGCTGCTGCATTTCTCCTGCCCTTGCCATGTTTGCAATAGATGGTTAATGCTCCCGTTGTGCCCCACTTCACATACAAGAAAGGAGCCCTATCTTCAGTAAGTGCTGAAGGTGCATCTTCCAAAGTGTTTCAAGACAGTCTTAAGAAGCACTTTTAAATACCCAATATTCAGAGCTACTTTTAAAAAAAAATTTGGTGCCAGGCTAGATGGTTGGCCCGGAGTTGTGCAAGATGGCAAGTTGGAGCCTGGTGTGTGTTTCTGAATGGCTGGCTGTGGCAACCCAGAGAGCTCTGCTCTGCCCCTGAGATTTGGGATGTCCATGTGAACCCACCACTCTGCCTGTGACAATCCAGCTTTGTCAAAGCATTTCTTCACCATTTTGTTCTTGGGATTGTCTGCTCTGTGTTGCCTGCAGCATTAAGAACACCAGGAGGGCAGGCAGTGGATAGGGATTCCTGTCCGTGCAATGCACTTTCTAGTACAGTATTGCTGCTGACACCTGCGGTAGCAGCCAGCTGAGGACTAATGGTTTCCTGCATCTACTTTTAGCATTATCAGTTGCTTTTGTTCACTTTTGGAAAGATCCAGCAGCTGGGAATCATTTCAGAAAGTCTGCCTTGCCAGATCCAGCGATATGAGTCCCAGTTGCCATTGGCAGGCAGCTTTTAATGGCTAGATGAAAAAGCTTTTCTCACCCAAGAGAGGACTCACAGATGGTATTTGAGAAACATCGAAGATGATAGACTTAGGAGGACACTTGTACGGTCTTTATGCTCTCAGAGTGCCTGAATCTGCAGGGAGATTTGTTGACCTTGCTGGTTACATCAGAGCTGAAGTCAGCCACGTGGCGTCTGTTCAAGAGAGATGTAGTGTATCGTTGTATCCCCATGTGGCTCTGAGCGCTGAGCCAACGAAGAGGCTGGCTGGCAGGAGAGAACGGCTCCCAAGTCCTCTCTAGCAGGAGACATTAATGAAAAGAGTCACTATCTCTTCCTCTTTTATTTAACAGTAAAATCAAACATATCACTGTTTGCGGCTAATATTTGGGAAAGATGCTTAATTGAGAGACTTTGAAGGAAAATTCCTGAGATTATCCTCCAAGCAGCATTTTTCCATCAGTGTGTTAGTCAGAGCTGAATCAGAGGAGTCAGATCCTCTTGGCCCTCTCAACTCTCTGCCTTTCCAACCCGAGTGCCAGTTAATACTAATACTGCAATGAACTCGGGCTCGCTGTGAGCTGAATCAAACACCCTACCTCTGTCACAAAATAAGCAGGATATTCTTTGGACTGTGGCAGATCAGGCACTACCAAAACACTGGAACCTGGCATACGGCCGACACCGCCACAAGTGACATGACTTTCCAGTGTCTGATTGCTTGTTTTGATCCGTGCTGGTGAAGGTGGATATAATCAGGGAAGCGGTCCCTGGTGGGCAACCAGGGACATAATACCAGAAGCCATTTTGCACAACCTGATGGTAAGTACTGTGCACTTCTTGGCTCTAAAGAAAGCAAATGCTGTGAAATTTCTTAATCTAATTTCCTACCAGTTTGTTACAGCTTACTATCAGAAACAAGATCATGAGGTAGATGGAGGAGAGAAGCTCCTCTGAGTGTTTAATGGGCCAGAACAGAGAATTTGCTTTGCTATCTACAAAGCAACAGGAGAACAAATGCATGCCATCACTGTCAAAAAATCAGTCCCTTCCTTTTATTTCAGTGAACTCTTACATCATCTGAATGTATTTTATGACCAGTACCTTACCAGTTGGAATCTGGCTTTCTGCAACACTAATGTACAGCTGTGTCCATGCTCTAAGAAACCCTGTTTATCTGCAATGACCATCCTGTGGTATTACTACTTGTTTAGTTTTTCCTCTATCATTAAAGCAGAATCTAGTGATCGGTTTTACAGATTAGACTGTGTAATAATCACTAGTAAATCTTGACATTTTAATGGTGACTGTTGTACTTTGGGTGTACCTCTAATAATGTTCCTTTAAAAGATCCCTGGCTTATCAAACGTTGATGGTTAACGCCGTTAAAATGTCAGACACGTGCAGCCTGGCTCTGGCACAGATTCCATGGCGGCAGTATTGCTCTCTGATAACGTATATCATCGAAAGTTATAGTGTTACTAAGTGCATTCCTCTTTTCTGCTGCTCTGTAACAGCATTTCAGCACCTGATAGACTGTAGCAAGCCCTCAGTCTCTGCTGTTCCTAGAGCTCACGGCTGTCAAACACACTATACCAAAACAAGCAAACATTTTCCTGCTGGAATATTTCCTGACAAATCTGGTTCTAATGCTGTTTTTAATACAGTCATTGGATTACATGTGGTTTGAATGTATCATTGTACTTTGAACTATATCACCTTTATGAAAAATACAGACATGTGTTTTGCATATATACACTGTAAAAATTGCTCCAGACTAAATCCTGGCTTCTTACATATCTTTTTCTCGTGGGTTTTGGGTTTTGGGGTTTTTTTTGGTTGTTTGTTTGACTTATATTAACAAGAGACATGAAAGATAACATGTGGTTTTGCCCTAAAGAAATTGGGGCACCCTGGAGTTTTTTTTCACTCGCTTCTCTTGCATCTAAGGTACGAGATGCATACATTTATCCTGTTTTGTCAGTGTGATGTGACATGATAGCTGCAAAGACATTTCTTCACTATTCCTCAGATAGTGGCTTACATGATAAAACCTAACGGCTCCAAGGACTACATGTGAATTTTAAACAGTGCCTTATGAATACAAAAGTGGGCGTCCTTGCCTCAGTGTGAAGACACATCAATAAATTGTCATGAGCACAGGGCAGAGCTGCAAAATCGATCACTGGAGACTGGAGAGAATCACATTAATTCTAACTTTGACTTTCATGACACTGCTTATTTGTTTATGCTGGGGGTTGGCTACTGAAGAAATGAAAACAACATTAGGTAGACTGGTTTCAAAAGCTGCTTTTGGTTTTGCAAGAATATTCTGGGCTGACATTCTAGACAGACAATGTTTTCTTGGATTTGAAGTCTAAGAAAGTGCGTTCTTCAAATTGGAAGTGTGATCACAGTTTATCTTGGGGGTGCACAAAGCACCATTGCTAAAAATACGTGGGTAGCGTGGGGGGAGAGAGGTGCCATTTAAACGGTTATTTTGCGAAAATTTGTCACTCTGCAAACACCTTCCCTGTTGTGTTTCGTTAACTTTTTTTGCACATTTGAATATGCAGCCCTAGAGAGTCTTGACACTGGATGTGTTGATACTGCATTCCTAAGGCATTTTGTATTACATCTGGTGGTTGCTTTCTGAGCATCTATTTGGATTCTCAAGTGGGTTTATTCTAAACCAAACAAAGGGTGAGGAGCTGACCATGGTTTTTTTTGCTCTGTTCAGGCTGGTCCCGAAGAAGCCTGAAGGTGTTCTCAGCCATAGAGCTGAATGAGAGTGGAAGTGGCCTGGCATAAAACTGGATATAGTCTTTTTTTGTGCAGTAAATGTTTTTTTGCATGAGCTGGAGAAAACAAACAAACAAACAAAAACCAACAAGTAACATTTGCTTAATATTCTTTCCTCACAGGTATCCATCCAGAGAATTAAAAATCCTAAAGAATGGCTCTACCTGCCTCCAAATATCTAGCTGAAAATTTGATTTTTCTTCTGCTTGTAATCTCTTCTGTAAACACAGGTAAGTTTTCCTCCCACGGGGATAAAAAGACATGGTTTGTAACACTAAATAAAGACATTGCTTGTTTAGAATGAACAGCTTTTCACTTTTCTTCATATAAGAAGAGTCAAGAACAGAGTGAGAAAACCCAGGAGAAAAGTAGTTTTCAGATGTGCCAATATTCCTCCCGATCAAGGGCAGCTGGAGTGGCAAAGACTGAAATTTCTGAGCAGGTGGAAGTACCCTCAGAAATCCCTCAGACTCTGCCACACATTCTCAAAATAAACCCAAATCCAACAAACTGCCACAAAGAAATAACAGAAGAAACCTCAGGTCCTAACCTTTGTGGCTGTGAGAGGCGAAATTGAGCATTTTGCTGCATTGCCCAAGCCCAGATGTGGAGAGCAAAAAGCTCTGGAGTGGGACGTGCCTGCCCCTTGGGTTTTGTTTCTTCCAAGCAGCCCTTCTCCTAAGCAGTCAGGGAAAGGGGAAAAGAGAAGCTGTATATACGTATTCTAAATACAGCTACTTTGGGGATTGTATTTGTTTAAAGCAAAGAGACCATATGTCTTGTCCCAAACACTGCAGCTGCATGAAGCAACCTTCCATTGCCTTCTCAAGCCCTTTAGGTCAAGAGGCAAAACATTCAGTTAATTCCTTGTGCTGGGTAGAAGTAGCACTCTTATTTTAAAAATGACAATGAGAGTAACAACCCAATCTGGCAAGTTACCTGGAACAGCTGGGAGAAGATGCTCATCCCTTCAATGTCCTTGGTGCAGCAGATGCTGGTGATGTGCATGACTCCTGCTCTCTGGTACAAATCAGTTAATGAAATTGGGAATTTGGGTCCTTTCTTCTGGATTATATTGGCTTCTGCTTATTGTCTTGCCAAACACCAATATAAATTCCTCTTGATTTCGCCTTAGGCTTCACTGTCTACCTCTCTGTTTCTAAATAATGAATTCTAGGGGCACAAGTCATCTCTTGAGACTGCAGGAAGCTCTTTTGGACACTAACATAGCCAAGTAAATGGAAAAATGAAAAGACTTTCATCCAGTCTACTTAATCTAGTTGATAAATTATATCTCTACATTTGAATTGATTCTTTTGGTTTTATTTATTATCTATCTTCTCATGAGCAAAGTTTTGTATTATCCTTATCCCTATGGGAATAACAGCTAATTTCTTTGAATTTGCTGTCACTGTGTATTACAGTTATAATTGAAGAACTATTTACAATGCAAGTCCCATTTCCTTCCTGAAATATTTATCTTTTTCAACTCTCATTATTTCTGTGTGTCTTCTAGTAAGAACTCAGAAACTCCTTCTTATTTTCCCCAATTACTGCAAATCAGAAAAAGTACCTCTGACATTACCGACACACTTCCAGCTTCCAGCTGGCACAAGTGGTACTAAAATCAAGTCCTGGGTATTTATCAGTATTTCACTTGCTATAAGGTAGATTATTAGCCCTCTCTGATTTCATCACGTCATGTATATGGAAAAAGTTTGCAGAGAGCCAAGGCATATGTTGCCCACATGAAATGTCCCTTGCTTACCTTGAATAGCTGGTACTTAATGGGTCCCTGGAGGCATTAAGTCAGTGTCTGGTCCAATTGTATTGTTTTCTTAAGATATGAAACTGGTGGAGAAATCTGAGATGAAACTGAATGCAGATGGACAGACTTTGTTGCCATTGCTGTGGAATTACAGATGTCCCTCAAGTTTCACAGTGGCAGCCCACAACAGCTGGCTGTCAACTACACCAGCACTGAGACATTTCCTTGCATGGATTCACGTCATTGTCCTTTCCATTAACTGAATGCATTAGTATCTGTGGGGCAAAACCCACCCAACTTTATTATACCGAGTGCCAGAGACATAGCCATGTGGAAGTCAAGGTGTTTACGTTATGTCTATTATCATTGATTTGTAGATCTTGTAGTTTTCCTGTAGTGTTTTTGTTTTAAAGGATAAAAATTGGAGAGCTGGTGAGAATTCCCAACTCTTTCTCATGGCAAAGGGCTCATTGTTCAAACTTCCACTGACCTCAGCTTCCTAGGATTAAAAAGGTTTCTGTCCTCAGAAAATATGCATCACACATGGGATTCTCGTGCTCGCAGTTTTGTTGATTAGAGTAAGATGTGGGGCTCACATATCAAGTGAGATATTATCAGGGAAATATTTTATCTTAAGTAAATACTTACAACATGAGACTCTTGGATTTGGTATGAGAGCCGTTTAGACTAACACGTCATGGCAGCCTGTAATCAAATTTGTGTGTGGAGATTGGTGATGTGTGAACCCAAAGTGAATGAATCCTTACTGCTTCTGCCTGGAAAAACTCACAAACCCAGAGTCTCGCTTTTGTGAGATTCCTGTTGCTCTCTGTTACCGAGTGGACTGCTAATTCTTTGGTGCTTGGTGTTTTCATGCTCGTTTGAGCACATTTACTTTCCATTTCCAGTGAAAACACAGTATGCACACATGTTCTGACATCTTTATATTAAGCAAAGGTTTTCAGACCTTGCAGATATTTTGGGGGCATTTTTAAAGACAGTAGTTGTTCTGTTCTTCTATCAACATCTTCCTTGGCCTTGTGAAAGGCTTTGTGTCTGGATAATAAGAACAGTGCTGAATGTCACTGCAGGAAGGGGCTCAGTTACAGTCTCTTCTCGGTAGTTTTCTGGAAGGCTCCTTTGCATCAAGTAGCGGGTTTTTCCATGCTTCCAGAAAACAGAAAACCATACAGCTTAAGCTGTTGTTTGTTTTCTTTTGGTTGTGACCTACATGTACTTTGCTGCACTGAGATACTGCAGTTTTCCAGGAAGTCAGCAAAGGGGGTACCACAAATGATACTGCAAAGATGCCCAGATATGGAACTTTCTATCTTGCACTGAACAAGATGGTAACTGTCTTCCTTTTCCATCTCTACCCAACAGAAGCTGCTGTCACGTGTCCTGACAAGGATCCTGAGTTAGAAACCTGGAACCCAGGTCACAACGAAGAAAACCGCATTGAAATTCGTAATGGCAGGAAGCTCCTTCTCTCTTCTTCTGCAACTGTCCACTCTATTCACATCACCGATAGAGGTAAAAGATCCTGGTGGCAAGGCTGGGTGAAGAGTGATTTCCGTTGTGGGTATTTAAATCACTCCTTCTCATGTTGGGAGAGTTTCCTGCTTCTTGCTGGGAACTGGGTTGCTACTGGACAAACTGTTTTAATTCAGTACAAGAGTGGGTGGTAGCTGAGATGCTATCAGTTCTTTAGCCATTATAATCTCTTTGCTGTCCTTTCTGGAGAATTTACAAAAGTAGCTCAGTATATTCATTAGTTCTACTTCTGTGATTTGCTTCAAAAACATTTTTGTATTAAATCATTGTCCTGATAACATCATACTGCGATAGTTGTGTTCTCAGGGTCTCAAGACGGGGCAGATACATATGTGCCCCTTTGTCTCTACAGACAAAGTCGTAGTATTGCTGATGGCTGCTAGTATGAATAGCTCTTATTTGTCTTAACTCTGAATTTTTCTCAGTTTTAAAGGAAACTTCTTCCATGCAAATTTTAATTGCATTCTTCCAGAACTGGACTAAATAAAAAATGCGTAATGTCTTTAGGATTTGTATTGAGATCTGTTTTGGGGAGGATAGGCAGAGTTTTTCCAAAATTTTGATGAGAGCCCAGCACTGGGTTTAGCACAATGGTATGACAACCTCTGGTGAGCTGTTGTATGTTAAAGCAAATGTCATAACCTTTTCTACTCAGGAAAACTGGTCATTAAAGACGATGTGCAGCCTATAATTTTGCGTACTAGACATATACTCATTGAAAATGATGGAGAGTTACATATCGGCAGTGAGATGTGCCCTTACCAAAGCAATGTGGTTATCATCTTGTATGGGCGGTATGTATGAATGATAAAATATTACCTTAGAACTTTCTAAGATCTCTCTTCCACAGCAGGGAACAAAAACGTTCCTTAAAATTACATTTTCTCAGATATACTTCTCACCAGTGCTCTGTGGAAAGTTCTGAAGCTTTTTTAACGATTCAGATGGCCTGTAAAAAAAAATTGATTCAGTTTTGCTTCTGGTTTTCAAATCCTACTGGGAGACGAACAGTGGGGTGTTTGGGCATACCAGAAAATCAGCATGCACCTTACCACCACTCAGGCTGATTTTCCAGAATAGGATTAAAATCTGAGGAGTTCTTTTATTCTGAAAATTCTCCTCTGTAAACATCCTTCCTTTCTGCATGACAGTTGAGAACCAAAGGACAATTCATTTATGTCTTGCAGATCACTACAGGTTCTCTTAGAATTTCAAGGATGTCAAACTCATATTTAACGACCACTAGACCTCCTAGCTCCTGGTTAGGGTCCTCACTTCCTCCAGAATTCAAAAACACAAATGTGTCATTCAGTCTGGGCTTCAGGCCTCCTCTGGCCCGGATATAATGAATATAACATGCATAATTTGTGTTCCAGATTGCTGCTGGTCTTCAATAATTGCTAGCACTATTTCAAATAATTTATTTATTTCCTGTGCTACATAGGCAGTTGGTGATTCTTAAAGTAGTTGAAAGAAATACATTGCAAATCAGGAAACTTCTCTCCTTGGGCCATAACAAAACAAGGAGAGAGGCTCCTTGACTGTCAGATACAATCCCCAAACTGCTTCCTTTCCTCCTCTCCTGCTGCAGAGCGGATGATGGCAGCCAGCCAAATCCCTACTTTGGGCAGAAGTATCTTGGAGTAAGTAAGGGTGGCACTCTTGAGATCCATGGAAAGAAAAAGCTGTCCTGGACTTTCTTAAACAAGACTCTTCATCCTGGTGGCATGGAAGAAGGTGGATATTACTTTGAAAGGAGCTGGGGCCATCGGGGTGTCATTGTCCATGTTATTGACCCAAAGACGGGGACAGTTGTCCATTCAGATCGGTGAGTGACTTAACAACTGTCTAGATGTGAGGATCTTTGGGAACAGATTGGGGACAGCATCTCAGCAAGCTCAGAAACACACATTTTAGCATCTTGTTCAAATGGATGTCATTGCATGTATATACAATTCTTTCTAGATGAGTAATCTCCAAACCTGAAGAGTGAGTAGTTTTACTACCTTGCTACTCTGTCAACTAGAGTTTCATCAGTTTGGCTTCACATAATCCCCTCATACACCCTGTTAGACAAGTGCTTTTACAATGGGATAATGTCATTACTGTAATCAATACAAAAGAGATATTTCTTTATAGTACTTGCTTTTTGGTACATAAAGCTGCACTACTCACTGAAGTAAATGTTTTCTGGTGCTTTTATCACTCTAGGTTTGATACCTACAGAGCAAAAGAGGAAAGCATACGTCTTGCCCAGTATTTGGGCAGAGTTGAGAATGGCATGATTCTGTCAGTTGCAGTGAATGATGAAGGATCTAGAAACTTGGATGACTTGGCCAGGAAAGCAATGACCAAGCTGGGCAGCAAGCATTTCCTCCACCTTGGGTTTAGGTATGTGCCAGTCCTGCCAGTTCTCCCAGTACAGAAGCTTTATTATGCTCCTGAGATGTCCAAAATAATTCCACTCTCTCAAAGGCACAAAGTTCTTTCACATGGGAAAGAAAAAAAAAAAAAAAGAAAGGAAAAAAAAAAAAAAGAGCAAAACTTCTCAATGTGAAGTTTTAGCAGTTAGTTAGATAGCTTAAGATGCACTCCGTGTCTAGATGGGGTGTTTTTATTAGTCAATTGAGGACTAGCATATGACTCACATCAGAAAAGATGTTTTTCCAAGATTTTTCACAAGTTACTTACTAGTATTTATTTTCAAGCCACCCCCACAAAGATTTAAGAAGCATATAGACACCCACACAGTGGATTGGATGTGCTGAACATTATGGAAGGTAGAATAATAGCTGTGTAGCCCTGTCTAAATATATATAGACATATTCTTCGGCTTGTCCAAGACATATTCCGGGACTTGTGCAGCACAGAAATTTAGGAAGCATGAATTTATGCTGTGGTCTGTAAATAATTCTGTGGCCAATACAGTGTCTATATTGGCACACGTACTGTTGAGAATATTTGCTGTTTACCCAACTGTAGCCATTATATTTTTTGTATTTATCTGAATTAATATAGGATTTTTTTTGTTGTTTTTTTTAAGAGGCACTAAGAGGGTCAGTGCCAGAACATGGAAAAAAAAAAAAGGTGCCTTGTAGGGAGAAGTGATTCAATACAGTAGGCTGTGGGAACAGACAAGTGTCAGCTGGGCATGTGCAGCTGGAGTAAGATTTGGGGTGACTGATGAAGACATTATGTTAAATATTACAGGAACTCCTGTGCACCAGATAATGCATTTCATAGAATCAACAAATGCTACAGAAATAGTCTCCAAAACCAGGCTATCTCCATCAGGGCAGTGCTTGCTTTCAAATACCCACATCCCACATTAAAGCCCACTAGCCTGCTGGGTTGCTTTCCAAAAACTGAAATTAGGGAAACAGAAAAACATTTTTGAACATTATACTTTATTTCCAATTGTGCAACAGGAAGAAATTGATGGGTTTTGCATATGTTTGTGGAAGCAAATTGCACTTGATGTTTTTAGGCTGCTGGGGTGTTTTAATGCTAGTTTTTCACTTCATAATGGAAATACCACAGAAATTTATCCATGGAACTGTGACTTTCAACATTGTTATTGTTTGCAGTCAAAAAGCAAATCCTTGCCCTGCTGTTATCTGAAATACCGTGCTATTTCTCATATAAGTAATAGGGACATTGTGGGTACCATAGTGTGGTAGTATTTGACAAATATTGTCTCCCACCAGCATAGTAGGGTGTGGAAAAATACCTACATCTCGGTGCACAATTTAAGATTATTTTAAATTATTTTTAGGAGTTTCTCAGCATTTAAGCTTATCAGCTTTCAAAAAAACCCAACATTTTCTGGGTGGAATCTGGGACTAGATTTACAAAAGCAGTTAGATGGCAGAGTGGGAAACAGTCAGCTTTGTCAGATGTGTCCAAGCTTTTCTTCTCCATATGCAAATTGACCTTTTACATCACTTTAGTGTAACAAGATTTAGACAGCCTGGTTTACATTTCAGACACAACTATAACTACAAATAAGTATGTGTATACCTGACAGGTGCCTTTCAGAATTTTTCAGAAGGTCTTAAAAAGAAATGTTCATTATGAAAAAGTGACACACCTATGTACATGCTTGAAACTGTACGGCAAAGGGAGGCTCTGACAGATGAGAGCAGATGGATTTTTGTTTCTAACATGCTTGTGTACATGCTGTCACCACTCACTGCCCAGCACCTGGGGTTTGCTGGCTAGTCTTCCTGTATCGTGGTTGTCAGATCTTCTCAGCTCCCTGCTAATGGATGGGGCTGACCATGGGCATCACTGAAACAATAACAGGATAATCTCAGGCAGTAATTTGGCTTAGGAAATTTCTGTTTCACGTTTTGTGAGGTGCCACTTGAGTCCAACTATTCAGCTATAGACTGGGTTGTTTTCTGAGTGGGGTGGTGGCGGGCGTTATATGGACAAATTCCTCTTTATCTCCATATTCAACCAGATTTTAAAGTTGTGCAACTCCCCCTTGCTGTAACAGAGCTGACGAGCAATGCTGATTTATCAAAAAATGTTTCTGTGCTCCTGGCATCTCTTTCAGTTGTCTATTTGCTGAGTTCACAACATTAGAAATGAAAAGAAAATCTTGCATTCCTCCTCTATTGTTGTCCTCTTGAAAAGTGAGTCCAAGTGTGAACTTTTTTTTCTTTTCTTCTACTAATAAATTTTAAAAAATCCTTTCTGCACTTGATGACATAATTGTTCTCTTCAGAATCCCACACAAATATTGCTGGTTTGGCTCTGGACTTAACGGTCCCTTCATTTCTTGTAGCCCAAACAGATGGCATGTGTCCTTAGGTGTCAGCATTAAATGACTTTAAAACTATTTTTAGAGATAAAATAACTGGAAGCAACAAGTATTTTAACATATGAAGTGGGGCCAAACCTTGAGTTGCAGATTTAGATAGATTCTTATTCTTTAGATTATTTTTGGGCCTTCAGCTTTTTTGCCATTTGTTTCAAATTTGGTGATGAAACCCCACCCACAAATCTATCTTGCCTGATGAGTGATAAAGTGTCCTTCCTGCCCTCATCCCCCTTCTCTCCCTGGATGAAGATCACAGCCCGGCAGTGCCTTTGGCAGTTGGCACGCAGGCAGGTTTTCCAGCAGGAGCATCTGGCTCGCTGGCAGGCTCCCGAGGCAGTTGCACTGGCAGTTTCTGCTGAGCCTGTCCTGTGCTTGGGCCGAGGACACGCCGCTGGGTGCGTGCGTAGGGACTCAACGTGGCATGGGGTGCACCAGTGCTCACCCAGAGCCCGCTCCTGCCGCACCCACAGCCCAGGGTGGAGAATCCCAGTGCAGCCCAGCTCACACCAGTAGTTATTTGTGTGTGGTTTAGTGGCTGTCAATGTCTGTATATGTTTTCTTTCTGAAGTCCCAGGATGGTTTATAACTTTGCTTATACCAGCAGATGGTAAATGTAAGGTGACCTGCAGGACTCAAGGGTGAACCTTGATGCAAATGAAATCTATGGGACTGTTTGTTAAATGCAGGATAGGGGTGACAGTTTTCCTACCAACCTAAAAGCATATTTTTCACTCAGTCATTAAGAGTAGGTGTACCTGAACTTCTATTTTGAAAATAAAACTCCCTCCTGACCCCTACTAATTAGGTGCACCTCCAAGGTTGAGAGGCACGTTAGTCTCTGTCTCCATCGCTTACTCATCCCTGTGGTCATTCTGCAGTGTTGCTGATAGCTATTGAACCTACTCAACTAATCATTATCGAGTGGTAATGAATGTTCTTCTGACACATGATCAGATTTGAACAGTCAGTTCAGATTCAGAAACCTTTAACTCTGTTCAGTGTTCAAAATAAGGAAACTAGATATACAGAGACTATCTAGGTATTTTTTAAATTGTCCTTTGCCCGCCAGACTGTCTAATACAAATTCTCATGGGTCATTCCAAAGACAATAGCGATATACAAGGTTTCAGCATGAGCTAAATTTATTTAAGCAGAATCGATTTCTTTTCATAATCTTTAGTGTACACACACACAACAAGAAAGATTTGCAGGCTCCCCAAGGAGTTGCCAGTGTCCTTTGAGTCTGTCATACACAAACCTCTTTAAACACTCATTTAAAAGAGAACCACACTTGTTGTAAGAGCGTATTAAGCAGGGATTTGTCTTCAAACTTCCTTCTGTTTTGATATATGTGTTAAACAAATGTAGAGTGTTAAGATACTTTAAATTTTAACTAAGCTTCCTGTCACACTAATCAGCCTATTTTGAATGTGTTGCCCCTGAGAAATGCAAGAACATTGGACCATAAAAATTATGCATCTCATACATGACATGACTTGATCATTTCTCATTTTCATTTTCCAGGCACCCGTGGAGTTTTATTACTGTTAAAGGAAACCCTTCCTCTTCTGTTGAAGATCACATTGAATATCAAGGTAATTCATGCACAAAATGCTGGCTTGACATTATCTTTGGAAGTTTCTGCAGTTAACAGCTGAGATTAATTTGGTCCATGGTGTTTTCACTTGACATTGCATTACATCGAAGCTGTGAGCAATTGATGGTTACACATATTTAATTGAATGCTCTCTCTATATATTGCTTCTTCCCATTAAAGCAGCTGAAGCAGATGAGTGGGGTATAACCCAAGTTATCCAAACCCTGAGATAAAAGGTGAGATCCTACACCAGTGTAAAGCCATGTAATCCTGTGGAGCTCAGACACTGCCTCTCTTAGACACAAAGCTATGGAACAAATACAGTGCACACCAGCTGAAAATTTAATCAGTGTGTGCTGTATTGGTAGCCTCAAATACTCCTGTGAAACCATTTCCTTGCAAGCTGAAGACTATTAAGTCTGTGTCTTTTCATAACAATTTCAAGAGCAGCTAACAACGAGGCTTGCTGCAACATTGAATAAAAAGAGTAATATATTACAAACCATTGGTTATTTATCCTCTTTTGATTTTTGAAGATTTTTTTTTCCTGATTGTCCAAGCAGTTGTAAAAGTGTCTGGAGCCTCATTCTAAGATCAGTAATTTTTTTCTGGAAATTGTGCAGGGCTAATTCTGGATAATGTACCCAAAATATGCAAACGCACACGTGGACCATTACCTTTCCAATTCTGACTTCTACCAGTTGCATTCAGTGATTTTGCCAATGTTTGTTCTGTTGCAGGTCACAGAGGGTCAGCCGTGGCCAAAGTATTCAAACTATTCAAAGCTGAGAATGGAGAATATTTTAATGTCTCTTCAACTAGTGAGTGGGTTCAAGGTAAGAGGTCTGTCTGCCATTTAACTCGGTGGTAGACAGTCGGCAAGTAGGGTGAATCATCCTTTTTATTGCAATACTTTTCCATTTGGAAAGAGTGGACTTGCTAGCTGCTATTTACAGCGCCGCTTACCCAAGTAAAGTACATGCACAGATACTTTCCCCAATTGTCTCTAGGACTCTGAATAGCTGGGATCCTCTCTCCTATACTGCACTGGGTATGAAATTCCATCTCTCATGATCTAAGAGATCACACATAACCTCTTAGCTTTTTTTGACTGCATAGTCATCATGTCCATGTTTCAGACAACATACAGTAACTGGTTGTAACTTGATCTGAAGATCAGAAAAGGCAGCTAAGGAGGACACAGATCCAAAATCCATACCTATTAATAATGCTCATACTCCAATCACGTAGTTTTTAATAACTCTGCTCTCCCTTGGCTGGTTACACTTCACAGCATCATTAAAAGTGGCTGACAGACTGGCAGGAAGAGGCAAAAATCGTATCAGCAGTGAAGAAACTTGTGAATGATATCTGAGATCGTATTATGCTTCATGTATTTTTGCTGCATTCATTAAGCTTGACTTTCAAATGACTTTTCTTGTTTGCACTTGTCTCCAGATGTAGAATGGACAGAGTGGTTTGAGAAGCCTGATAAAGTGAGATCTAAGGACATGGAGAAGCTTTCTGACTTCAAAGCTGCTCATCCTGATAAAATCTGTAGGCAACCCATTGACATCCAGGTAGGCTAGCTTACCACTTGCTTTAGAGGGACAAGTCCTCTTTGGACTGACACTGAACCCCAGAATAATTGTTCTTGTCAGTTATTTTTGTTTCTCAATAAAAGACATCAATTATTTTACTGCGTTAATACATAACCAACAAGATCTGGTGTCCAGTCTTGCATCATTCTTTAACAAAGTTTTATAGAATTGAGCTCCTTTCAGTAAATTCTGGCTTCTGGCATGGAAAGGAGTGCAGATGGAGTCGTGAACAGCAGAGATGCTATCATGAAATGTAGTTCCCTGATGGAAGATTAAAAGGAAAAACACATTAAAATTTCAAAGTTTTGAAACGGTCCTGGAATGGATTCTACTTTAAAAATTAATCACAAAATATAATGAGATGGTAAAGCTACCAACTGTAGTAGGTTCTCAGAAATATTGGCGAGCTTGCAGCCATTTCTTGGAGTCAATTGTTTTTTTCTCTGTGGAAAGAAATTTGAATATTTGAATTCTGTTTGGGGTTAAACATTATAATTCTATCATCAGGCCAGCATGCTGAGGAGAAACCATATACCCTAAGCTTTTTCTTGCATATGTTCACCATATACTTTATGTGTCTACCTGGTAAAACAACTACAGCAGGAGCATTGCCTAGCAAAAGACAATAAAATCTTCGTATCTGTGGGAGGCTGAACCTAAGGTTCCTGCCTGCTCTGAACCAGTGGTGTTGTCCTTATTCACAAGAATGTGACTATTGAAGTAGATGGGAATGCTGACAGTATGAGTGAAAGTTTCCAGGACTAAATGTTATAAAGAATCTCCTCTTGAATAGAAAGGAAAAAGTTGCCCTGTCATTTTCTGCCAGGTCCTAGCAAATCTGCATTCATTCCTGCTTCCATATATGTTTATCAGAAGTGAAAACTTAGTTCAAAACAAGGGTCAGATCTTTGTTATACAGCCCCTTCTAGCATGCATAAGAAAAGAGAAGCAAGAAAGATATTCTTCCATTCAGGAAACAACCCTTTTTTTTTTTTTTCTTCTCTCATCTGTTAAATGACAGTTAAGGGTTTTTTTTCCCCATATACATTAAAAGTGAGACAATATTTTTCAGTTTATCCTGCAGATCTTAGGACAAATCCTCAGGTAGTGTAATCTGCTGTTGCTCATTGCTTTCATAAAGTTATACTGCTTTATAGCATCTGGCCTGCTCCAGCTATGCTACATACAAGAAAATTCAAGATAGGATGATAGTGACAGAAGCACGTCACAGCCAGAAGCACATTCCTTCAGCTGACGGTGCTAATCCGACACATGGCACCGAGTGTATACATTAGTAAGGAAGGTCTGCGTGAGTGAGAGAATCAGGATTGGACCCTTTGCTGAAAGAGGGTTTATCTCCTGGTGCCTTGTTAAAATGCAGGTGATATTTGGCTTGCCCAATGCAACGTATCACATTTTTGTGAAAAGGTCAAAAGAATTGCAAGCTGTAGAGCCAGACTGTGAAATTTAACATGACCCTGAGGGGTGACATTGCCCCAGCAGGAACACAGGAAAGGCTACATATCACACCTGCTTCTTGCCATGATACAGCCTTTCTTTTTCAAGGCAGCTCTACAGGCTGGTACTTGTATGTGAGAAAAGGCCACCTCTTCCTATTCCTTTTGGAGCAACGGGTATTGCAGCAGCTTTGTTTTTTTGTTGTTTTTTTTTTTTCTTAGAGAGCCTGCAAAGAAGAAAGAAGACCCCCACTTCTTTCTTCTGCAAGGTTCAGACATAGCCACAAGCGATGAAATGAGCGCAGTGAAGAGGCTTGAAACCATGAGTTCATTTGGGTGCAAGCATCTGCGTTCAGTCTTTTCATCTGCCCTCCAACCAATGGCAACAAAAAACCTAGGGCACTGAGGCAGACGTTAGTGAAGCTCAGAATACTCCTCCCAAAAACCCACATGGTCTTAATATAGATACAGGAGAAAGGCACGCTCCCAGCAATGATCTATGCAGCTTGAGGATAAAATAGCTGTGTTTGAGCACCAGCTGGAGCTCTGGCTGGATGGCATACGTAACAGTCACAATGGTTTGTTATGCCGCTTGTGTGCATCACCCAGAACAAAGCAAAAACGTCTTTTCTAATGGCCTCAATGCTTTGGTTAAATCCCTTCACCTCCAGGTATTACCTCTTTTATATTTCTCTTCTCATTCCAGGCAATGACGCTTGATGGAGCTAATTTAATGACTGAGGTTTTCTACAAGAGTGGCCACGATTACAGGTTTTTGTGCCACGGCAAGGACCAGACAGGCGAGGGCTGCCAGAACTACAGAGTACGGTTCCTGTGTGGCAGATCTGGTATGTGCCCCATGTTAGAAAGCCAGATCAGGGAAAAGCAGAAAAACTGTTTTCCGATGACTGCCTCTTGTTTGGTGTAAGAACAACTCAACTAGTTTCCCAAGCTAAAACTTCATCTGAGCTATTGACGTGAACATAGATAAAAAGACTGAAGATTTATCTCAGGAAAAATTCCTCAGCGCTAACAGATGCAACAGGGTGTTGTCTCAAAAACCCAGCAAAGCTATGGCAAACACTTGGCAAGTCCCTTCCTGTAAATATTTTGTCTTTTGCTAAAGCATTTTGGTAGGATTAGTAAACCAGAGTATGTGAAGGTTAACAGGTTTTGAAGGTAATACTTTATTTTGTAGTTATAAATTTCAACATTGGTGTCCCTAACCTGGTCATTAGGCAGGTCACTAGGATTTTTCATCACTCAGCTAGCGGGAAGAGTGGAAGACTGTTGTTTTGCTGGAAAAAACAGTCATTACGTTAAAGACCACATGGCTGCTGTAAATAACAGCACCCACAAGTGCTGCTGCTAAGTAGGTGTGGTGAAAATGAGCCACTAAGAGCTATATTTAAATTTAGTCCTGGGGTTAGTGGAAAATCCACCTGCCTGCAACTAAACGAAAAAAACAATTTCTTGTTTGCTCACTTTCCAAACCAAAGCCAGTAAAAACTATGTTTGGAAGAGTTATCCATTTTTTAGGTTGCATGAAAGAATTGTCATTTTTGGTGGTATTCCTGACAAAAAATAAATAAATAAATAAATAAGCAAGCATTTTCTGATAAGATTAACTGAATTCTTCACCCTTCCACTTTGGCTTTTCAGTGAAACCAAAACTTACAGTAACCATTGACACCAATGTGAACAGCACAGTCCTGAATCTGGTGGATGACGTGAGCTCATGGAAACCCGGTGACAGGCTGGTGGTTGCAAGCACTGATTACTCAATGTACCAGGCAGAGGAGTTCCAAGTACTGCCATGCAGAGCCTGCAGACCCACCCAGGTCAAGGTAGCAGGTAAGGTGCTTCATCTTGTCTTGCTGGTGTTGCAGTTCACAAATTCTGTCATTTGCGATGAGATGACTCCATTAAAAATCGTGAAGTGTTAAAAGCCACTTGAATTTAAAGGCTAGTTTTTAGATGCTTTGGGAAAACATGTCTTTCATGCTTGAAAGCCATCTAACTTGATTCTGCTTCCTTTCTGCCTTCCCTTATCATAGCTGACTCCTTTTTTTTTTGTCTGCAAGCACAATGTTGAATGGAGGTAATTATTTACGAAAGACAAATACAGGTCATGTGTTTGAGATGTACAATTTTACATAACTATATTTGAAAATGTATTACTTCCTAGAAAGCAAGAGATGAGCACAGCTGATCTGAAGAGCGAGCTAGGGCAGGAGCAGACCGTGGGGACTGTAAGGCTATGAAGTAATGGGCAGCTGGCTATTTTCCTAAGAAAGTTATATTCAACAAGAATTGGAATCTTGTATTTTAGAAATACTGTGTTGTACTGCTGAAGCTAGTTTCTCATTTCCTGTGTCTCTAGACAGCATTGATTAGAGGTGATGTTTAACCAGACATTTCTGGAGTCACATGGCCAGTGAGTTGTCATGAGCCACAGCACTGGGGAAGATGGAGTGAGCAGGATGCTGACTTAGTCAGTCCGAGCAGGAGAAGCAGGAGCCTTTGCAGAGCCATAGCACTTTTCTCTTGGAAGGTGATTAGCTCAAATCCAGAATAGATTGCTTTTGATGGAAAGACATTGTAGGCCAATAATTGTAAAGTGACCTTCAGACACTAAGTCCAATTAAGTAGCATAACCATAATGAAGCAGGAACTACTACTCACATGAGCATTGGAGTGAAATCCAGAATGGGAGATTTGCATCCCCACTTGAGTCTTTGGAGTGATCTTTCTCTTCTAGAGCTGTATTTTGGCATAGTGATAAGTCGAGCACGTAAATACCACAGAACTGCCTCTTCTGTGCATAGATGAGGAATTTTAAATTTCTGTAGTTTACAAAAGCAGAAGTTGGTTTATAGCATACAAGTATGTAGTAGCAGGTACAGTATTTCAAAGGCAACATCTGCCTGCTGGCAAATCACACGTGTTATGTTAGCTCTTCCTTACACACTGGCAATTGGTCTAGGCAGAGGTTTTGTCTGAATTTACAGTAAGGTCTTTCTGAGAAACTGTGAGGGCACTTGAAACATCCAATGCACTAGGGAGTTTGCTCAGTTCTGTGAAATGAACCACTTCACCATTATCTCTGATGCAACATCTTCTGGAAGGTACAAATATACTTCCTTTGGCAACTGCCTCACCACAAAGCTCTGGCCATTCATTGTTGAATGGGTCAAAAGAGAGATGTTCATCAAGCCAAGAAAAATGTTATTCACTGTTTGAATGTATCATAGTCTTATGACTTCAAATGACTAGTACTTTCAAAGAAGACACATTTCCAAATAGAATATTTTTCTTGAGCAACTTTTGAGCTATTGGAAAAACTGTGCCAGTCTACTATGATATGAGTCACATCATGAAGATGATCTTGGAATACTATCAGTAAAAATAAAGATGACATAGGAATATTTCTCTTAGGCTTCCCATAATCTAGTAGATCTGTGAAATTCATGTAATTACATTTGTCTTCTACAACAGTGGCAGCTAAGTTAGTTTAAGGAAATTAATAAAGGGTTAAAACCAATAAAAAGATTCATGTGAGCTTCAAGTAAAGCAGTGGAAACACTTGTTAAAGCAATTGGGCTCTTGGTCTCCGATTACTCTTTAGGAGAATTAGGACATTCCTTTTATTACCACAAATTACACAAACACTTGGGCCAAAATCTGCCTTTATCCAGGCAACTCCATTGACGTCAATGGGATTTCACTGATTATATAAATCAAGGCAAAATCTAGTCCAGTAATAAAAATCATATCCAACTTTCTTGTAACAAAAACACATTCACACTAGAAAATAAAAGAATCTGCCTGATTCTAAGTTCAGTCTAGATAAAATAAAACCTGGGCAAGGCTAAGACGCCCTCTATCTTTAGAAGCCAAGAGGTCCCTGAGCTGATTTATGCCCAGCCATGGTGTAACTTCATCCAATGTCCTGTGCCATAAGATACAATTAGCCAGAATAAGGACCACTAATCAGCCAGGGAGCTGGTGCTCTTCATGCCTCCTCCCCTCTGTGATGCCTGCAGCTGGCACAACTCTGCCTGCTCTCTCCCAGGCGAGCGGCAGTACCACCATGGTGGGGTTTGACGTGTGCTTATTGCTGGAGGGGGCAAAAACCAGCACGCTGAGCGCTTGCCTTGTACTGAAACCTGTCTGTGTGTGGGCATGTGAGGTCAAATCCACTGTCCCACTATCAGGCGCTGAATTTGATGAAACTTGTTGCTTACCTGTGAGACTTCTGTTAAATAGGGCTTTATTTGTGTCAGTGGTTTATCAAACGTAGTGTGAAGGGAGAACGACTGACAGAGACCAAGCTCATAAAAACAGCTGGCAGGCAGCGGACTGGCCTCTAGCCTTAGCACAGCCTGTGCTCGCATGACCACATTAGACTTTTAATCACATGCAGAAGATGTTCATCATAAATGTCTGCCTTCCTTTTGCTATGCGAGATATGCAAGATTGCTCTGCTCCATCTGAGAAAAACTTCTACACGGATACATTCGTATATGGGGTCTCAGAGGGATGACATTTGTAGTAAGTAGAATGGCTTCATTTTCCTGAGAGATTTAGTTTACCAGCTGAGAACTGCAAATCTGCCCTTTGAAAGACAAATGATAAAACCATTCCTACCTGTGATGGTTTATTTTCCTTTTAATTATTTTTTTGCTTTCCATTTTTCAAAAAATGAAACCTAAATGTCAGATCTGAACTACTTCAGTTTAAAAAAAGGCAGAAGGTCTCTGCTTTGTAGACAGACAATTTAGTGTGTCAGCCACTTGGCACAGCAAGGTTTAATTATAATTGATGCTCTCATCATTTCATAATATTTTAATAGACATGGTTTAGCGTATTGTGCCAAATAAGTCAAACTCGTTAGTTAGCTCATGTCCCATTTATGTTTGATGCTTCCTGACGATAACTCATACTTTTTTTCACTTGTTAGAAATGCACTGCTTAGAAGCTGGGCTTTTCAAACCAGCTTAAGAGCATTAATACTCAATTGTCATCGAGTTTTAGTAGGATTTAATTGTCTAACTGTGGCCTTCTGGAAATCTTGGTGTAGAAAGTGAGGGTGGGCACCCAGGTAGTGATCTTGTGAATCCCTTTATTGTAGTAATTACATTGATATCAAAACCATAACTTTGATGAGTAAGTGTGGTTTGCATGAGGATTTTGCTCTGCAGGTCCTGCTCAGGCTCAAATGGCTGCTCATTTAAATGAAACTTTTTTCTCCACTTGCCTCCTTTGTTTAACCTTTTTTTTTCGCTTGTCATTTTTATGCCTAGATTATACTCTGTGGGAACAGATTAAAAGTGTTTGATCTTCCAACTTCACAAGGTTTGGGGAGGGACGACGGTACAGGGCAGAGGGAGGGAGAAGGAAGGAAGGAAGGAAGGGTTGTGTTTTTATGATAGAACTGGATAGTAGGAAAGATCAAGTATTTTGTCTAGTTTCCCTGGGAAACAAGTCTTATCTGCATCTTGGTTGCTCTGTATGAAGTTACTACTAATGCTGATAAGTTTTACCATGGAACAAAAATGATGAAATACTCTTTTGTGCTCTCATATGCTCTTGATAAAGCATGAAAAAGCTATTTGTGCCTGGCATAGTTACGCCAGTTATCCCACATACTGGTGAATCTTAGCTTAGAAGCACACATATCTTAAATCCTGCTGATTGGGTTGCAAATACTAGAGAGATAGTAACTGGAGTTTACTGTGATCTTCTTTATGCAGAGAGCTTAGAATTAAAGATCTTAAATACATACTTGTCTAACAACTTCACAGCCTGTGTCAGCATTCATCTTGTGCTCTAAGGATAGGAGAAGTTACTCCACTGTCAAAATTCAGATACTTTTTGAGATTTAGGGAGTTCTCTTTAGAAGTTGTCATCATTTTGGCTGCAACTTGCCAGAAGCTCTTTTTTTTAAGGCAAGCCCAGTGCTTGGGGGCTGGGCAGGAAATGTTATGAAATGGTCCTTTCTAACAGTCTTTCAGAGCTCTTTCTTCTACTTCTGGGCGTTGCCTAGAACCAGTGTTCACAGAAGTGTACTCAAGTTTACATATTGGTTCAGAAGGGTTGAGTTTGGGCCTGATTTAAGTAAGGTTCTGTCCACCAGACCTGGCTAATCTTCCCATCCCAGCTGTAAAAACTTACATGTCAGGATTTGGAGAGGAAAAATTTGTGATGTCAAAAAGGGAAAACCTAGCATTTACAGAACCATGTCAGTCGATGCCAAGTAGCTGTTGCAGAAACAGGGCATGAGGTGGGACAGGCGTGGGCTTAGGAAGGAGTGTGACACTTCCATTGGGATAACAGACTCAAAGACCTTGCAGAGACCTCTCAGTGCTCAGGTAAAGCCAGCACGAGCAAGTGCACTGCCCTCAGTCCAGATCACTCCTCCTGTCACACCGATCTGCTGCAATAAGATCCACTCATTTCAGCCTTGAAACCAAGCAGCTACAAAGGCTTTGATCCAACATGACATTTAAGCGTACGCTTAATAATATTCTTATGAACTCAAGGCTCTTCAGACCCCTACAATGAAGTGTGTACTTCCAACCTTCGCAGGACACCCTAAGGGATCTTGATGGAGAAAAGAGATGAAGGGCTATCATAGGATGAGTTAACCAGTAGGAAACTGTCCCAGGAAGGCTTAGTTAGCTGTGAACTCCTTATAAAGTTTCATCCTTTCTGCTGTATGTCTTTGTACTGGAAACTCAATTTTCCTTGTTATGAATTTGAGGAATATTTATTCATTAAGAGATCAGGTTGTACTGCATGATTCAAGAAGCTGGTCAGCTTACCCAAGCCACGCTGCATTGCCTTACAGGCTTGTGGCTGAGGGATGCAATAGCAAATGCCATCCAGATAATTCAGAATAATGAGGATTTGACAGGATGCCTTTATGAACATTTGCTGGCTATTAAATATAAGCAATAGAGACATTGCCACCAGTGATGGCAAATGTTCGGCAAAATTGCTAAATCTGACAGGAGTCTGGGCTGGCATCTACAATGGGTTGTACTGATTTAAAGATGCCCTGAAGGATTTGCTGTCACTAGTTTACGAGGGTTAAACAGACAAGTTTATCTTTAGCGTTTGTTTTAAAAACCCTTGTTTAGGAAACATTAAAAGACCATGGGAGAGAAGCTGTTAGCCTTGAAAAGCCCAACAGACAACTAAAGACTCCTTTAAGGAAAGAAAAAAATAAATCCAGAAGCATCTTAGCTCCACTTTTTCTTCACCAAACCCACACCTTCAAGTGCATATTTCACTTCTGAAAGGGAGATTTAGCAGTTTGTGTCGTTTGAAGCCAAGGCATTTAGGAATGCATGCGTGTACCTGGAAGGTTTCAGAGACATCTGTGTAACTGATCAGCGCTGAGCACTCTTCCACAGTTCTAGTAGCTGAAATAGTTTCAAAATTCCACCCTTGCTAGGTTTGATAAGGCCTGAGGCTAAGGTTTTATGGCTAGGTTCAAGTATGGCAGGTTTTCCTGGCATTTTGTACAGTTTAGAGAGACAGCTTTGAATTGCTTTGTTGACATAAGCGTGCCCTTGCTCAGTGGATCGTCTATGTTTATTTTAATGCATAGTTTCTTTTAATAATTACCTTGTCCTTACCAACAGCTGGTGGCTTTAAGAGTCACAGTCTTGAGTAACAGGCATGGAAATGTGCTCATATTTTGCTGAATCAAGACTTCTACTAGGCAAGGCCACACATTAAGGAATTTGTTCCTGGTGAATTTACATTTTCCTAACTGAAGGCACTGGTATGACAAATACAGCAGCAAACCCAGGATGGTTTTCGTAGTCCATCACACAGGTCTGTTGTGGGAAGATCTAACCCACGTCACTGCAAGGCTCTGTTTGGTTTAGATTATAACATGGCACAAGCCTGGCTTGCTGATTGGGGAATGTCTATCTGTGAGGGATGCAACAAGACCAAACCCAAAGGAGGAGATGGTGAATCAGTGACTCCAGGGTTTAATAGCATTTGGGCAATCACAGATATTGGCTTTGATGCTGAAGCAGCAGGCAAGTTCCTCGCATGTTC
Source organism: Baryphthengus martii (assembly GCA_013396935.1). Classification (NCBI taxonomy): domain Eukaryota; kingdom Metazoa; phylum Chordata; class Aves; order Coraciiformes; family Momotidae; genus Baryphthengus; species Baryphthengus martii. The sequence continues at coordinate 267,113 of VWZK01019267.1, read as the reverse complement.
AAAGCACAGTGTTGCCTTTTTAGTATCAAACCACTTCAGTGTCAGTTTGCAAAACCCTGGCTTCGATCTGCCCATGGTCAGCGCTCAGGGTCTCAGATACCGTTGCTGCTCTCTGGGAAGGCTCCGTGTGCTGGCCGTGAGCAGCAACCTAACTTCACATTTGTAGCTCTGCAGAGTGAGACGCTCCCATCCCCATGTGTACTCCCTGAACTTGACACAGAGTGGCCTCTTTTGTTAATTGTATTCGTTTTTTTTTTTATTGTGCTCATCACTAAACATGCCCCAGCATCTCCCTGGAAGTGCCCTGTGTCTATAAAAGCACATCATAGTGCTCCCGGCCCCATGGGAAGTGTCTGGTGCTGGAGTGCTGGTTCCCAGCAAGCATGTGCAGCACCCAAGAGCTCTCGTGCCAGGGTCTGTCTCCCACAAGCTGTTTCAGGAGCATGGCCCATTTGTCATGGGGAGCTTGAATTTCTGACTGCCTTTGGGGGGAGGGTTGTTTTTCAAAACTCTGTTAAAGGAGCTATTATTCAAAATCCCCTTTTACATTGGAAGGGAATTGCTTTCCATCTCTCCTTTTATCTCCAAACCAGTCAAGTCAGCAAAAGCACAAAGTGAAAAACATGCACCCAAGAAGTTATATTTAGAAACTGGTTAGTCCGTATTTAACATTCCTGTCAGAGCTTACCCTATTTTGCATGTCTGGACTGGTGTTAAATTAAATTAAATACATGCAAGCATGACATTTATTATTCTAGGGCTCAGCACACGAATAACAAAACTGCCTATCTAATTTCACTGCCACAAATCCCGGAGATGTGGCTTCAAATAGGATGTTTTTATGATTATCTGAACTTCTTCCTGCATTTCAGTAAATCAAGGAAAGGTCAACTCAGGGGGAAACCGAAAAATAACAGCTTAAAACCAGTTTCATAATAAGTGCCTGTGCTCCTTAACAGACTCACTCAAGGGTCCAGCACAGCAGCTTTTTTAATATATGTGAAGAAGGACAGTGAAGCTGCTTTTTGTATGAGCTTGGTCTGGTTTTAGCCACACACCTAATGAGGCTCCCTGGCTTCAGGACAGCAACATGGAGAAGCCCAGGACTTTTTAGGGAGGCAACTGCAGAAATAAGAGAGGTGCAAACCTATGGCCCCTTGCAGTCCCTCATTTCTGGGGCTGAGCATTGAGTTCGGAGGAGCCTCATCTTCCCACCACAGCCCCAGGTAAAAGCATCCACCTTTTCCGCCATCACCACTCCTCTAACTAACAGAGAGTATATTTTCATGTGATTGTATTGTTTTGAAGGCAGAGGGCACATATAATGGTGTGAACCCAGTCCTGCAACACAGCAGTCTCAGAGCAAGGCGGAGCACTCACCCTTCCTCAGTCCCAATATTACCATCAAACTACACTGCTCCCAGCTGCAGGAGAATAGGGAGTGAATGGTGTATGCTTATCTTTGTTATAAAGTTAAAGCATCATGTTTTGGTTAAAAACAAGACTGTTTCAATGTTCAAAATCCTCCCCTTGACTTGGCACCTCTGCTTAAGCATAAAGTACTTCGTAGCACTAGCCAGGCCTCGGGCTGGCCATTTGTTTCTAATTATGGATTTGAACGATTCCACTGAAATTAAATACATGCAAGTGTAGCATTCCTTAAAGTTCAGTGTTTACTTAAAGAGTTTATTACTTATTTTTACTGGAATAATACAGAATGTAGTCAGTAAGATGAACCTTTTGCTAACTGCATTCTGTGCAGAAAGCCACGGAAGGAAGGAGGGAGAATGAATATGTTTGAATGAAATTATAGCAAAGAGATGATTTTGCTTTCTAGACATCCACACTGCCTGGGCTTCACCCCTTTCTAGTCAGGCCAAGGAAAGCTTTCTGAGTTTTCAACTGTTCCATGGAGCCAGGTGTCCGTGTGGAGGAAGTTACGAGTAACTTGGCCCAGCAAAGAGAGATGTGGCATGGGCTGGGTGGAAGATCCCATCCACTCTGTCTACAGCAGAGCAGAGGGAAGCATTGAGAACAAGTTGGAGACATGCGGGTGGATCAAAATTTGAGAGGTTTGGAAGGGAAGGCAGCGGGAGGGTTTGCAGCCCACAAACTGGGTGAGGGAGTTGTGATTGTCCCAAACCACAATTTCTACAAGGCTTTCTGCTCAGTCCTCTCCTGGCTTAGATTGACAGCCACAGGGTTAGCAGGATCAGATTGATGCTCACCCGTGAGTAGCGCTTTGGGATCTGAGCGGCGCCCAGTGTCTCACTAGAGAAAGTGCTGTGCTAACCATAGGGATTTAGACTTTTCAGTAGCTACATCACTAGTTTTCTTTGCACTGGATGCTCACACAGAGCTGACTGTAATCCAGAGCAAAAAGATCTTGAATGATTGCAGTCCCTTTTCAAATTTGGAACTGTGTTTTGTCTAACAGATTGTTGATTTAACTCCCTGGATAAATGAAATATTTTAAGACCAAAAATCCCACTTCCTCTGTTGCAAATATCTCAGCAAGACCTGGGGTGACACCTGTACTCCAGCCTTTTCTCCTTTGAGGAGTCGGCCAACAGTTTTTGCTGATTCAGTTACTCCTTTCGTTATCATGCCAACCCCACCACAAGAAGCACGAGGGAAAACCAGCAGCATTGGCAGAGTAACCCTGAAACTGGATCTTGTTCCCTTAGGGAAAGCAACATACCTCCACACTGGCGAAGTCATTGATGGTGTTGACATGCGGGCAGAAGTGGGGCTGCTGAGCCGCAACGTTGTGGTGATGGGCGAGATGGAGGGGCAGTGCTACGAGTACAGCAGCAAGTTATGCTCCTTCTTTGATTTTGACACCTTTGGAGGACACATCAAGGTAGGACTGGAGCCCTCTCCTTGCACTTTCATCCTCCCAGCCACACCTTCACATACCAAGGAAGCCAGGACGCAGGAAAGACAAAATCCCTCACGTCAGCTGCTGAGCAAACAGTATCTCCCCACAGTGCAGTAGATCCACCCCGTTGCTGTTGCCTGTCCTTTGGCTTTGAAGTGCATCTCATGCCCCTGATGACATTGCTTAGGCAGGTAGGCTTGTACTCAACTCACCCAAGATACAGTCACCACATGCCAATCCCAGTTTTCTCCAGATTCTAGTGATGCTCAGCCGAGGGAGTTTGATTTGAGCCCAGCTGACTCAAGCTCATGGAAAACACTAGTTGTAAATTGTTTTCTTTCTAAATTTAAGTTAAATGTAGCCATGACAGCAGTGGTGGAATCAGAGTGGTTATAGTCCCCTTAGCTACCACGACCCCCTTTTCCCTCACTCTGCAGCCATTCACTGCCTTCTACATGGTAAATCTTTGTAGCAGATACACTGCAACCCTTCCTATTCCTGTACACTTCCTCCTTCTTACTCTCAATATCTTTTATGTTTCTTGACTGATGTTCTGTTGTTCTCCAGATTGGTCTGGATTTTAAGGCTACCCATATTGAAGGGCTAGAACTGAAATACATGGGCCAGCAGACTATGGGACATTATCCAATTCATTTCCATATGGCTGGAGATGTGGATGAGAATGGAGGCTACAACCCTCCAACGTACGTGAAGGATGTCTCCATTCACCATACCTTCTCCCGTTGTGTCACAGTCCACGGATCCAATGGTCTACTGGTAAGAAACCCTAAAGTCTATCATCTCAGGCATCAAGGCACCACTAAAAATATTTCCTTATAGCATAAAGACAGCTTCATTATTGCAGGGCATGTTGTGTTTTATTGTTAAAGCTACTGTCTAACTCTTCCCACCATGGATATATATTCCACACATATTTCAACCTGCATTAAAAAGGAGGCAGACAATATGGCACTGTAGGCTGTGTGTGACTCAGAGCGGGCAGAGCTTTTGTCTGTGTGCAGCGATGTCTGCAGACCAGCCCATCTCTAATGAGTAGTTGGATCTATCTATAGATAGACAGCTTGCTATTTGAAGAGGATAATCAGAAGGTTTAAGTGTGTTTCATCTTTCCTGTAATAAAGGTTTCTGTTTGAAATGCCATTCACAACATTAAGCACTCACAGAGTTGAGTTGTCAGAGTTGCCCTCGAAAACAAGAAATCCTTTAGGATAAATCTATAAAATGACTTATGCTTACCAGACAAGTTACAGTGCACCAGAAATGGTATGAACACGTCCAGATTCTCCCCAGATGTTGGAGTGCCACTTTCTTTGGGGTAAGGATGCAGAGGGAAAAAAACACTACCTTACTGGGCATCCTAGAGACTGGTACATAACCCCAAAAGGCTTTCCTCACTCTTATCTCATCTCTGATGACATCTTCTTATGGCTTCTTCTGGACATTCAGGAAATGTCCAGAAATCTATCCCCGTCAGAGCTGCTAAAGGTGTGACATGAACATCAGGTTTGACTAGACAACTTTTCCCCAAGTATCAGCTCAACTACAAAGTCTTAAAATGACAAGATTTCTGTAAGCAAAGGACTCTGATCCATTCAGTGAGATCGCAGTCTATTAATAGAGGAGAAAAAGTATTTGAGAGCTCTGAAGATGAGCATTTGTACAGTCAGAGCCCTGCTACCATATATAGCAGAGTTTTAAGAGAAGACATACCATCGGCAGTTGTAACCTGGATGGTCACTGTGCATTAGGAATTCGTAGCCACACCACTATTTCAAAGTTACCGTACCATCTCCTAGTAGAAGCCTGTAAGAATCCATTCTCCTTGAACTTATTTAGGGAATAGCTTTTTTTTGGTTCGTTTTTTTTTTTTTTTCCCCAACACCTATCTAGGATATAATTCACCCTTTACTTGCTGGTGAATGTTTCCTCCTTTACTGTCTCTAGAACATGGAGGGCTTCGTCTTACGGGCTTTCTTTTGGCAAGGACTGCAGATTACAGTCTCTAAAAGAGGCAACATTGGAAGGGAAGGTCACAGGCATAATTAAAATGAACAGAAGTTGAAGAGAGGGTATTGAAATTGCAGATCCAGAAGCAGAACAGCTTTTATCTGCTATTTATGAATCAGAGGTTTTGGTTTTGACCTCTATTCTTTTAAGTTTATAATACGATCCTAAAAAACCCCTAAGTGAGTGTGGTGAATAAAGATATTCTACTATATAAGTTACATAAGGCATTCAGGGTCACATGGCATCTTCCCAATTCTAAGTTGCCAGTACGGGGACCCAGTATACGATTAATGTGCAGGGTGGAAGGGCAGCGTTGTACAATTCATTTGTCACACTATCATGGGCAATGGCACCACGAGCACATTCTTTGGCCGCACAGAGGTTGCACAGCTGTTGATGAGCTGCAGACCAGCTAAAGCCCTGTTTCTGAATCTAATGTGAGACCTTCATTCCCTGTTGATTAATATTTGCCAGACCAAACACCCAGAGCCTGGCATTGTTCTTATCAGTCAGGCAGATGGGTTCATATAGAGCATTTGGAAATAACTCTATCTCTTGTGCTTTCTCCAAGTGACAACTGTGCCATGGGGTATTCATGGCATAGGGATCCGTGTACTCAGGCTTTTCCAGCCAAGATGGCATGATGAAATTTAGACAGGCTGATGTAGCTGATGAAAGCAGCTTAATTCTCGTGCTGTTACTCAACAACCACAATTCCCTAAATGACTGTGCTTTGCCTCCATGACAAGGCACCCGAGAGAAATCTCAGAATTTAGGGCACATAATCTGAAACATCAGTCAAAACGTTAATCCCTGTTGATTGTAGTTCATCAAAATGTGTGAATGCTAAAGCCCGCTCATAATTCTTTACCTGCCTTTTTTTTTTTTTTAATTTTAACCATATAATTATTGCTGACAGCTGAAAAAAAAAGCTCTAGTGAAATAAAAGTTTGACCAAGCCCGTTCAGTTGCATCACACACGTGCTCCAAAAGTTGCATCACTTAAATGTTGTTTCTTTGTTCCAAGATGGACATATGAAGTCAGCAGCTCCATGCCTTGATTCATCAGGTGATCTCACCACAATCACCTCATCTGTTTTCTGACTGTTTTCTTTCCTTTCCTTTTCCTTCTGCCCCAGATGTATTCACAGACACCCATATGGGTCTCTGATGACTGCAATAGTTATTCTATAAGTTTTCTAGTTGCCTGTTATCTTCCTACTTGGGCAACACTACCTGTTTCTACATGTCTGAACACCATTTGTGCAAACAGCAATGAGCTCCATCTTTCCCCAGGTAACATTAGCTTCCTCTGAGATCAGATAGATCAGATAGATCCAAAGCATACTTCGCCGAGGGAAAATTTGCCTTGATGATCTGCACAAACCACACTTTGGAAATAGCTATACAAAAAAAAACAGCTGGGCTATTACAGCACTTAATGATGTCCTTAACATTAACCCATTGATTTCAGAGCACCTTCTTGCATGACTGTGGTTGAGTACCTGTGCAAATGCTTTAACAAATGGGAGAGGGGCATCAGTTATTTTTAACTGTCATTAAAGCAGGCTGGTAATTTACATACAGGCTTCTTCCCTGCTTGCTTTAATACCATTTTTCTCATATCACTTCTGAGACACTCATACTGAAAATACTAAGAAAAAAGAGTGTCCAGCTATTCCTGATGACAGAAATGTTTTTCTTTGGGTCTGTGCAGTGTTTTAAAAAGTCACTATCTCATTATTAGCTCCCTTCCATTGATGGGGCTATTCTGCACTTGTCTTTAAATTCATCTTCACTGGAAGGTACAGAGGGTCCTTCTGGAAACAAATCTGTAGAAATTATTTTCTCACCATAGTTGTTGTTTGAAAATGCAATAATTAACCAATGTTTTCTTTAATCCATTGACCACAAAACCAGCTTGTTACACCACTGCAATCACAGAGATGAATCTTTGCTCTGATTCCCCATCTCTCCACTGCATCCCAGTGTGCAAGCTAAAATAGAAACAGCCATTGGGGAAGGAAATTAAATGGAGGTCAATAAACAGTCTGGCAGAATCCAGGGCAAAGCTGTGCTTCGTGGAAGAGGTTGTGCTATCTAACTGCTCTGGTGGTGTCTAATCCAGCTGCACTATACAGCAATAGTTTTAACATGAAGGGCATTATCTGGCCATAAATTAGTCATGGTTAAGGTAAGATTATAGGCTATTAGGAAAGTTTTAATCAAATAAAAAGATGAAATCCATTGGAAAAGTTCTTTTGGAATAAGGCTTTTGTTTGCTATCCAGGCATTCCAGTACTGGGCTTGTGCATAAAAACACACACAGGAAACTAAGTCAGAGCTAACCGAGAGATGAGATATGGGGAAAATAATCAATCAAACAGGAGTGACAAATACATTAGGAACCCGGTGCCTGGGTGATAGCTCCATGTTGTTCACTGGGCTTTTAGGGATGAGTTAGGAGAAAACAGGGGTTTGCTGACTCTGAGTCCCTCTGCCATGCCTCTCTCTGCTTGGTTCCTCTCTTACCGTACTGGGAGGTACTCCTCATGTACAGAAGTGGGCTTGGCCCTAGCTAAAGCCTAGTCACTACAAGTTTTCATGTCCCAGTGCTGGTGCAGTGCTATGCTGTGCTGGCTGGAAAGATAAATGGCTACAGAAAGTGGCTAACGTTTCTCTAGGGAAACTGGTTCCATCATCTAAATGTCACAGCACCATTACTTATGTGTCTTTCCAGTGTCACTGTGTGAGAGAAAGCTAATAGGTTTCTGTGACAGTTTCTGTGTAATTCTGACATCTTAAAAGCTTTCCTGTACATGTTGAAAACCTTCTGAAGATCACTCTCTCTCCTGAAATGTTCTTACATCCTATAAACTTTTACGATTACAAGCCTTGGGCAACTCATTCTTCCAAGAGGGGACAGTTCAGTCTAGTATTTACACCTAAGTAAAGAAGCCTAAACCATGCAAAAGCTGTCATCTAATTAGATCAGGGAAGTTAGCAGTAAATGTCAGTGAGGTAGCTTAAAGAAATACACCACTTTGCAGGTCATTTTAGCTGTGTTTAATTTACTGTGATGACTTGTGTTCAGAGATTTGAATACTTACACTGGAGCGTGGGTAATACATTATAGATGTGTGTGCAGATGTAAGCTTGTAACAGATTTGGCAAGCAAAGTGTTCTTTCTTATGTGAAAACATATTTGTAATTGTTTCAACACTAGTCCTGGGATTTCATTTTAAACTGATGCCCCTTGCCTTGAGAATGAGGCATGGAGATGGCAGAGAAGTCTCATGTCTGTTTACAAAAGTAATTCAGGCACTTGAGCACCCGCATCTCTCAATTAACACCATAAAAAAAAAAAAGGTCTTCTGTCCAGTCTAGTATTGCCTTTTGCCCCTTGGCAATTGCAATGTCATCAGAAGCAGTGGTAGGAACACATTTGTGTCAGGCTAACCTTTGCCAGTAAGGTTTCCTAAGTCCAAGGTGGTAGATGGGTGATAGCTGATGGGAAGAGCAAGGAGAGAACACTGGAGAGCCATCATTTCACCTGGTCAATGGAGATCTGAAATTAATTTTCAATATCCCAAACATATCCACTAACAACTGACTTGCTGGACACAGCGTGTCCAAGTGTTGTTGTTTCCCAGCCAGTCCTAGCCTTAGGCTTCAAATTCATGTTTCTGCTTCTGAAATTATTTTCTCAGGTCTTTCAGTGGCGTGATGGGCGTGGTTCAGTCCAACACAATGGTGTCCCAATGTTAACATTCAAACCAAAACCAAAACAGCACTGATTAACACCAGCTGATTTGTCTCAGGGTCAAGTAAAGCTTCTGTCAACAACTTGGAAAAAAGGATCGGGTCAAACCTAAAACAAGCCAGCCTGTCTGGAAAACAACTTGCTGCCTCTCTGATAGCCTGAAAAAATATTTTTTCAGCTCAGCCGCATTTTTCAGACGCACTTTACGTAGCTGCTCATGTAACTCCACATGAAGATGAATGAGCCCAGATGTGATTTGAACATCTAAAGTCCTCCATTCATCTCTCACCCCATCTTTTTTCCAGCTTTGTGCTAAGACAGTCCCTAATTTCACAGGCCAACAAAACAATGGAATGAGCATTTGTTAGGTGATGACAAACTCCAATTAAATTTAAGTGTTAGATTTATTGCTTAGACTGTAAGTTCTTAAGAGCAGAGAGTGATCTTGCTTTTGTTTTTGCTTATACACCCTGAGTTCAAGAGGGTACTGAGGTTCCTAGGTGCCATTGCTGTAAAGTTTCTTCTTACGTAGTGGCTGAAGCACGAAATCTGAACATTGGCCTTTGCTTTGTGCGTGCAGGTGAAGGATGTTGTGGGTTATGACGCACTGGGCCATTGCTTTTTTACGGAGGATGGACCAGAAGAGCGCAACACATTTGATCACTGCCTTGGACTGCTTGTTAAACCCAGCACTCTGCTCCCCTCCGACCGAGACAGCAGGATGTGCAAACTGATCACAGAGGGCGCTTACCCAGGGTACATCCCTAAACCCAGGCAGGACTGTAGGTGAGTGGGAGCCTTCCTTTCCTTCTTTCTTTTCTTTGCAGGACTCAGCCATAAAAGACAGCATTATGTGTGTATGATTATGTAGTCACCTGGAGAGATCTGGGCTGCATACCCCAAAGACTGGCAGAACAGTCTCCTTGGGAATTTTATACTTGTGCTATTCAAATTCCTAAACAACTAGGGTGTAATTCTTATTTTTAGCATAATGTCAATTTACATAGTTCCTACCTCAGATATTGAGAATGTCTCTTTCAAAGTACACAGAGTTGCCTTGTGTCTTACGGAGTCTTGATCCCAATGGCTTAGCAAAAAGTTGCGGAGTTCAGAATGGGCTGTGTTCTGACACTCATGTTCATCTTGAATGATAGCTGATTTTGAAAATACTGGTGTTAATTCAAAAGTCATTATTTGCAAAGGATGAATACTGCTTAATGATACGGCATTGGTGTTATGCATTCCTTTGGCTCAGTCTGCACCACCTGTGGAGTGAAATCAAAATAGTATCATAAATGCCGTTTATCATAGACTTGGAACTTGGCAACAAAAGATCAAAGATTGTATACATCCATTGGATCTCTGATTGTCTGTACAGGAGCTCATGAAAATTTTTCACGAGACCTTCTCAAAACTTCTATTTGACACAAACACTTGAAAAATGCCATATGCCTTTCATCTCCCTTTTTGCAAAATTCTTTCCTCTAAGTATCTTTGCAGATCTGCTAGTTAAGGTTTAGATTAGTATTATAGAAGCACTTACAATAAGAAAGTATTTTACAAATTCTTTTTGCAGTTCTGTTGCCTTGTAGAAAATAAATCAGGTGAGGTATAGAAGAAACACAACCAGCTTGGCCACACAATTAAGCATTAGAATTTTTTCTTAGAGGACTTCATGGGTTCTTCAATAGCAGTAATTTTTAAGCACAGATTAGAGAAATGACGGTCACAAATTCTGTAGCTGTAGTTTACCCAGTCATAAGGCAGGACATGGACTCACTGAGCTCCTGAAGGCCATTCCAGCCTTTCTTTCCATTTTCCAGCTGTTTTTCTGCCTAAAAATCAAGGTGCACAACCTAGGAATATGATTTCATTGCTAATTACTGTCTATTCAGGGAACATACTCATTTTGATGCATATCAGGCAGCTAATTAGCTTTTTCTTCATCCATCCCCCTGACTCTTCTTGAGAGAGTACTAAACAATTAGCGTAAAACCTGTGTGCTTAGCAGCTAGGCAAGAAGATCCCCAGCAGTACTTCGCGGAGCATAGCAAGTGGTCTAGATCCATGATCTGTAGAACCACAGTGTTTTCAGAGTGTTTTCCATTAAAAGCTGGATGTCAAGCTTGTCTTTTAGAGTTTAACATTGATGGTGCGTTATCTTGACCCCTGTGCAACAGAATGGGAGGTCTTCCATGGTGAAGATTTGTCTTCAGACCACAGAGTATTGATGCTGTGTCGAAGCTGCTGGGACACAAGAATACTTTTGCCCATAGTCCAGATTTTTCTCCAGGAATTTATTCTGCTGTAGCTGGAAGTGTGGCAGAAATCTACATTAAAAAGAAAGCTAAATTTCTGACCCACAAAAAGTCAATGAGAAAGTCTCTGGAGACCGAATTCCATTCTAACTGTCTGTTAGAAGCTGATTGATGCCTAACCGCTAAAAATATTTAGAGGATTTCTTTTAGTTGGAAATGCTCTCAGTCTGCTGAGACTGTATCAGTGTTACCCATTCTGTCCTCAGAACAAACTGGGTTTTTGTCCAAAGAAACATATTTCCAGCTTTTTAGTTTGGCAAGGGAAAGAGATGAATTCATGCAATGCTCTTTTTCACATCTGCGTTTGTTTATAAATCACACTTAATGTCTTCATTCATAAAATAAGAGTTAATCAGCCATTGTGTTCATTTTCCACTGATAATCCATTTAATAGTCAAGAGACGTATTTTGTGTACTACGAATGATAGGCAGAGGTCTATTGAAAAAGTCATATGGTACTTTGACCTGTCATGTCTTCCTTTGTAAAAGAATTCAAGGTCTGATCAGAAAAATAGCTTGTTTTGCACTGGGCTCATCCAGCCTGCCAGCACAGGAGTGCCCTAACACTACCCCTGGGGCAGTGGCCAAGGCACCCAGCACAGGGATGAGGGATGAGCACTGGCTGTGGCTTCGTCGGCTTGGAAGAGGCAGGCAGGCAGCCGCTGCCAGGAATTAAGACAATAGGATTGTGCCAAATGACACAGTAACCTGCCTAATCCACATGGCTCAGAGGAATGGGATCAGGCTGAAAGACAGGTTGCAGTGGAAATACAAAGTCCTTGCCCTCGCCTACACGGCAGGAGATAGTCTATAAAGAATCTCAAATTGTTTCTTTCTAGGCTGGTCTCATGCCCAAAATAAAAAAAAATTAAAAAATTGCTATGTGTTCATGATGAAATCACACAAACAGAACTTCATCAAGGCCAGCAAAATCAGTTGGCCTAAAGCCCCCATGAAGTCCTTTGTAGCAAGATTAAAACAAACATAAGGATTCCATAGGTTCACCCCCTTCAGAAGGGTGAATCTCACCCAGCAAATTTAGGGGGTCAGTCTGCTGGTTCTAAGTGCTGGATATTTTCCTCCCAAAGTTGATTTGCCTGTTGGTTAACGAGTGCTGTATGTCACAGGACGGACGGTGATGAATTGATCTTTCCCCCTTGATGAGAATCTTTCAATTAAGAGTCTTTTATGTGCATTAGACAAACGGAATCCTTTTGTCCCAAAATAAATTCATAGGAGGGTGAGAGCAAATAAAGTTAATGAATCACAGCAGCTCTTGGAAAAGGCAGATATCAGGGTACACTTGGAAAGCCCTTAAGAGGCAATTCATTGGGTCCTTCGGTTAAATGGTCTCTAATGAATCTGAGGGCTTATTTGGGGGTAAATTTCTTTTCTATGACTTGTGCAACAATATATTTACCTTCTCGTAAAACGTGATTGACATCTGACAGCTTCATAGCAGGCTTGGAATTGCAGTCAAAATTCCTCATTTAATACTTGGGGTTTTAAAAGATAAGACCGTGCTCTCTGTCCAACTGCAGAGAACACATGGTATAAGTAGAAAAAGAAAAAAAACATTCCCTTTGCCCCCTAGGCAGGACCCTTTGTCTGGGGAGTTGTCAGCCCTGCCTGTACTGGGAGAGAGTTGATTGGTGATTCTGGTGTGTGCTCAAAGTGTCATTTTCATGTTATTCTATGTTTTCCTCACCTGCAGCGCAGTATCCACCTTCTGGATAGCCAACCCACACAACAACCTGATAAACTGTGCAGCTGCAGGATCCGAAGTGAGTGCAGAAGTTTCTTGTTTAGTAACATCTCAGACTGGTTAAAGTCCTGCAAGGCTGAGGCTCTTCCTAGTATTTTTGAAACTCCTCAGTCGAGATGTATATTAATGTAGCTAGTACTGCAAATGAAAAATAATGTTTTTTCCTTTTGCTCCACACTTCTTGTCACTTGTTGTTTCTAGAGCTGGATGGCTTTAACAAAAATTCCCAGCCTTTGCACAGTGTGTAGCCTGATAAGTAAATTTGACTGTGAAGCTGCAGTAAAGTCTTTGGCAATGATTCTGGTGATTACAGTACAATAACTCCCGGACATATCAGGAGCCTTTATTCTGCTAAGGCAAATAAATAAGCAATCCGAGCCTTAAACAAAGAGATGTGGTCTTTCTAAAGCTTCCAAATCTGGGTACCTAAATTTACATTCCTTGATAGGTTTTTAAGCAACTTAATAAAAATTATATGACTTTTAACATCCACTTGTGCACTGATAGGAGGACATCAGTGCAGGTGTGCATTACAGATTTTTAAAGTCTTGTTTATAGCTTAAATATAGATGTTTAACTTAAGGCACCTTGAATATGCAGGAGTGTGAATGTGAATATATGCATGTGTTAGATTCTTTGTTGAATGTAATTATACAGACCAATGCTGTTAACTGTGATTAGTCCTGAAATCTGGCTTACGTCTTGTGGCTTTACTGATGAATCCTTGAGCTAATGTAAACCAGCCAAAAAGTTCAAACAAAATCTCAAATGTCCATTCTCTTTCTCAGGAAACAGGCTTTTGGTTTGTTTTGCACCACGTGCCGACGGGGCCCTCAGCGGGCATGTATTCCCCTGGCTACTCGGAGCACATGCCGATGGGGAAATTCTCCAACAACCGTGCACATTCCAACTACCGGGTGAGTCTGCACGCAATGGGAACGCTGCCCTTGAAAAAAACACCATCTTCTCACTCCAGCTCTTCGGGTCTGCAAGCTATTAATGCCTATGCTTTTTGTTTCACCAAAAGTTGCAGCAAGTTTGTTTGTGTCTACAGATAGAGCAGCTTGCGTGCTGGCCTGGGAGCTCCCAGAGTCAGCCAGAACCCGATCCACTTGGCTCTTGTGCACTCAGAGAGACTCTCTCTTCTGCTCAGGCTGCATCTCTGCTTCTGCACTCCTAAAATAGTGCCTCCAGGAGCATCTATTGGCAGCTTGTCTAATTATAGACCTCAACTGCCAATGTTAGCAATTAACTGAACAGCTTCTAGAGGGATAAATACGGGCTGCTGTGTCTAATCGCCTTCTCTGGACTTATTTACCCTTAGTGTGTCATACTGTGGGGCTGTGAGTTACTGTTACCAAATGCTTTAGACTGCAGCAGGGTGTTTATGTGCATGGGAATACATGTAGCTACAGGAGAGGTGCAGTTTCTGGATATCTGAGGCAATTTGGGGGGGTATATGAAAGCCTGGATAGTCCTGGCAGCCCTCTGTTTTTCATGTTACTAACAGAAGCTATTATGAGGATTGTGCGAGTGACTTTGACTTAGAACAATTAGAGGTAGAGCCTGGAGATGGAAAAAACTGTAGAATCTATAAATATAATGTAATATTACATTTCTCTTTTCTGTTAGGCTGGAATGATCATCGATAATGGTGTTAAAACCACTCCAGCCTCTGCCAAGGACAAAAGACCTATCCTGACACTGATTTCTGGGAGGTAAAGTGTTTTGCACAGTTTGACTTGGAAAAGACTCCTCCATAGCACTGATTGAAAGCTATGAAATTGCCCCCAAGGAAGTTGACAAGAATCATTGCAATGCTTCTGACTGAGGAAAGGTCTTCACTTAGATTTACCACTTTCTAACTTCATCTTCTCCATTCAACTTCCCAAGGTACCCCCAGCACCCACATCCTTCTGATTTTGTCCTTGCTCTTTAGCTCTGAGCTGAGCTGGCATGGATGTTACATCTGCTTTAGGGCATTCCATTGACTTTTTTTTAAAAATAAGAAAATGAAATTCTCTCTGTTCAACAGCTCCACTGGGCAGAACTTGCAGCAAGTTTCCCAGGAACAAGAAATTAAATTATTTCTTGGGAATACTGTTCATTGTCTTTTAGGACATGCTTGAAGAGAGAGTGCTTATATAATGGAGGTCACACTTTGATTTCTAATTGATGTCTAGTTCCAAACCTAACACTGCACTGACAATTGCAATTAAATACATGGAGCGGCCCTTCATCCCCACAGCTGTGCAGAGTCTTTCTGCGGCATAATGGAGTCCTTTAGAAATACTGGAAACCTATCTATAGAGCGTATCATATCAGCAGACCTACCATGGTCTAATGGCTTTTAAGAATCCCCCCTCTCTCCCCGAAACTGACCCCAGCGAGGAGACCGGTACAAGCAGCAGGCTTCCTGTGGCCAGAGTATGATGGCAATGAGGACCACTTTTCTCTCGTTAGAGGTTGAGTCTGGCTCTTAGTTAGCAGCCTCAGGGAAAGAAAAGGACTTAAATATTCTCAAGTTTCAGAGTTTTCTTTCCTGGCACACCAATTGCCTGCAGTTGCACCCAACCTACATTTCCCCATAACTGAGTTTCTTGACAGAAGAACCCACATGGGGAAGAGAAACCTGCTGAAAACCTCTGCTCAGCAGGGGAGAATGGTGATTTTTTCCTTTTCTCTATTCCATCTCTACGGTGTGCGTTACCCAGATTGCTGTAGTCATGCACTGGGCAAGTACTGCAAGGGTGGGATCATTCTCCTCCCCAGGGGAACCCAGCCAGCAGCTCAGGTATCAGTTATCCTGTGATCCACATCACTTCAGTGCCCTGCCTAGCAGCTGATGCTAAAGATGTTAGAAAGTAGATATTATTTACATTAGTTTGAAGCTGAATTAATTGAAATTATTAATTCAATGATAAAAGTAAGTGCTAAAAAAACCCAACTTATTAAGAGCAGCCTGCTCTGCAAGTACCTCCAAATTCTGATGGGAGCCTGGTGCTGCTTTTCCATGTAGCTGGGAATCTGCTGCTTGCTGCAACGGACACAGTAAGTGATTACAAAAGGCAATTTGTCCCTTGCCATACAAGGACAGGAATGACCCCTAGAAGTCAAGCAATTCATAATGCAGTCATGTTTATGTTCTGGGATTACCCACCAGCACAGGCTGCAGCTCAGATTATTTATACCATTTCCACCTTCAATGTGTCAAGACTGAAAGAGTGAATAAAAGATTATAACTAAACTGTCCGGGGCAACTTTGAGGTAGGCTGGCTAATTACAACATTGGAGAGATTATTCTGCATTCAGTTACAGTACTGAATGTCTGAGTCAAATTCTGTACCCACATGGATGTGAATGAAACGGGAATCCATCTCAAAATATCTGTATTTAACAACGCCTGGGGAATGAACAAAGGTTGATACTAAATCTCTCTCTGAGAGCAAATTCGCAGTGATGAAGCTGCCAAAGCAGTATTCATTTACTGGAACCCTATCAGCCCGATGCTCAGATTTAGATTGATATGATGGTTTATTGAGCAAAGCAAATCGCTGTTGAGTATCTGCTAGCGATTTGACAGCTTGCCCTCACTACCCATTGATAAGGCAGGAATTTTAATCTCTGGGCCATCCATTGCTAGCACTGAGTTGGATACTCATCTGTCAGGTTTTCTAAGCTGTGTAGTATGATGGAAGATACTACTTCAGCAGCAAAAGGGAGAGCTGTGCCTCAGGATCGGGTAGGACGGCCAAGCTCGGCATCACCATAGCAAGCCAGATCCTTGCTCAGATCCTGTGTCCCAAGTGGTGGCTGACAGGCAGCAGCTGAGGGCACATATCACTAAAGTTCCCGTTTGTGTTGTCTTCTTTCCTACATCAGGCCAGTATTTCATCATACTTGAGAACTTCAGAGTTAATAAATCTTGTACCTGTGTCCTGGGCAATGTATAGTGGAAATAGTGAAGGATGTACTCTCGGTCCCTCTCCAAGATGTTTTAATTCCTTTCCACAGCAAGGAAAATTTGGCAGTAATGTTCTTTGCCACAGTACAGCCAAGGTTAGGAGATAAGAATGCCCATAAGGGAAAATAAAGGGATATTTATCTAAATAACAGGAATATGCTAAAGCATAACAGTAACAGATTAAAAAAATGTCTTGGACTTTTGGGAGCAATACTAAACTTTCCCTGTGTTCAGCGATATATCAGCAATACAATAGGGAGATGTGAAAGGAAACTTGGAGCAAGTCTTTACAACTACCTCACCTGAACCATTCTGCCCTTGGCAGTTGGGTCTGGACATCTCTGTTTGACTAGACAAGCTACTTGGATGGACTGTTGTCTCAAAGCTGTTCCTGAGTTAGCAGAAACCAGATGTTTAGCAGGGCCATGTACCGAGCAAGGCAACCTTCCCTCGCCAACCTTTCTTCTCTCCTTCTGGTTACAGATACAGCCCACACAAAGATGCTGATCCTTTGAAGCCCAGGGAACCTGCAATAATTGAGCGCTTTATTGCCTACAAGAATCAGGATCACGGGGCCTGGCTGAGGGGTGGAGATGTGTGGCTGGACAACTGCCAGTGAGTTTTGCCTTATTTCAACTCTCGGAGTTCAGCCTGGTGTTTATGGCGAGCATAGTTGTGGTTCAGACTATTTATATCACTTTACACCTTTCGTATGGCCAAAATTGAAATAAAGATGAAACATTAAGTAAATGCAGGCATTATTTTACACAAACAAAACCTGCTTTGTCTGAACTGAAGATCCCTCAGATTGTTTCTCTGGGCAATGCTTACCAGCATTCAAAAATGGTCACATACACACACACGTATAGATGCAAATAACTAAAACATACACCATATTTTTTACACGAAAAATTAGGTTCTTTGCAAAGAAAGCAGTAAAATCTACCATCTTTCCTGGCTAAGCCTGGTCACAGATCAGCTTTATGTGGTTCGCTGTTATGCTGAATAAGCAAACACTGATGAAGCAGACATAAAACTATGCATCACAGCAGCGAGGGAGAAAACCTGGGCAAGTGCATGTTGTGATCTTTGACGGCCATTTCCTGTGCTGGTTAGAACAGATATTTGTTTTGTGCTTGAAAACAGATGATCTTCTATAGTTTTTTTCGCTGAGCCAGACTCTTGATGTAACCTCGGTGAAGAAAGAGGAGAAAAAGGAAAAAGCCACTTTACGAGGCATATTGTGATAACCCTAGTAGAAATAGCTGTGACACCGTTATCTGGTGACCAATTCCCCGCCAGAGCTGCCTTACCTTTGAGTGACCCAACCCTCTCAAAGCAACCAGTGGCGTGAGCTGGCTCCAGAGACCGGTCAGGTTGGCAAGAATGAGACTGTAGCAGAGCAGACAGAAACGTAACATTGAGTGACACAGTTTGTGCTTCTTATGAACTTATGAACCAAGCCCTCTCCATAGTCAGTAAATGTTGTCTTCTCAGATCACACTCAGGTCGTTCAAACATTTATAGAAAACAGTGTAAGGCAGCCAGCGTAGGGAGGATGCTGAAGACGAGTATGTGAATTCGAGGAAGCAGCCATCAAACTGTAGTTGTCTTTATAGCCACAGTCATTTCCATTTCTACTGCTACAAAAGACTGACTTACGTATTACACGAACAAAGCCGATGTGGCGTGACTGTATAAACCACGGGGCTGGGAAGCCGAGGGAGGCGATAGCACGGGAAGGGCTGCCACCTGCAGACAGGAGCCGGGCAGAGCTGGCGTTTGCTCTGCTGCGCCGGCCCCGTCGGTATTTTTTGCTGAGATCAGTTGCACACATATTGAGTGACATCGATGTGAAGATACCGTCCAGAGTTACTCAGCCTATCGTATTAATTGTACCCTTCCTAGAAGCAGGAGTCATAGACTCACAGTTGTGATTTATCTCATCAAAAAGCTTTAGAATTTCAGCAAAATGGAAAGACATTTTAGTTTTCTATTTTTATTTTTTTCAATAAGGAAGATCTGATCTGTGTCTTCCTGTTGCTGAAAGAGAAGCCAAGCTTCTCTGCTTTTATAACGTTGCCTCTTACAAAGTAATTTCATGGAAACAGTGTGTGATATATGAACACAGGGCAGCGCAAAGGTGTGTGTAAGGCAAAGCCCTGCTAAATAATGAAAGCTAGCTGGAGTAAGAGAGAAGCATGATCTTTTACCTAACAGAGAAAAGAATGTGGTCATTAGACACAGGGAAAATGCTTTATCAGGCAAGTAAACTATGCCCAGTAATCACTGGCTTAACCTCAGCTTGGAGCAATCAGGTGCGTGTCTGCTACTTCAAGTGATCTGCATAGATGGCAAGATGTGCCAAAAAAAGATCTTCCAAAGCTAGACAGGGAATAAACCTGGAAAAGCCTGAGTTCCCCATGAGCACTGTTTAGTCATTAAGCCTCACTGTCCTCCACATCATTGATTTGGTTATTTCAGTTTGACATGATAAACGAAAGCAAAACCAAAGCTCTTCTGAAACATCTCTCCTCTCTTTGCAGGTTTGCTGACAATGGCATTGGCCTGACCTTGGCGAGGTAAGTGTGGCACAGGTTGTGTCACAGCCTGGGGCATAGCTGGTGGGAATGAGTGTGAGCAGCCCCTTCACCTCCAGCTCTTCTCTCCTAGTGGTGGGACATTCCCTCACGATGATGGTTCAAAGCAAGAAATCAAGAACAGCCTCTTTGTTGGTGAGAGTGGAAACCTGGGCACCGAGACAATGGAGAATGAGATCTGGGGACCCGGAGGTCTGGACCACAGAGGAAGGACCCTGCCCATCGGCCCGTAAGTTCAGCTCAACACATCAAAGCACTCACTGTTCCCACTTGGTGCAAACTCCAGCCCAGTGTGGTTTCTTAAGCACTGTTCAATTTAATAACCATTACACAGAAAGGATTTGGTTTCATGTCTCCTGATCCCTATTCCTCACTGTGCAGCTGCTGCTGGCAGGTACATACTTGCAGGCTGCCAAGACAGCATCAAACTCCTCTTTCCTTCCCCCTCCCCTTTTCAAACAGAGTTGAGAAGACAGCAAGAGGACTGTGTGCTAGCTGGGCACTTTTGTACATGTGCTCAGCAGTGGTTGAGCAATGTGGCAGTCTCCAACCAGGTCAGCTGCCAGGAAAGCTCGTAGAAGCCCTTCCCTGGGCTTGAACTGGCCCAGATGTGGTCACAGATGTCCTCAGAGCTGCTGTTACTATTGCTGCTGTGCTACAAGAATTTGATGCCCTTGTTAGTTTTGAAATGGCTGGTAAACTGTGTGTGGCCTCTTCCTGACCTTAGTCGTACAGATTGGTTGGCAAGTGCAATAACGTCTTGTTGTTATTCCTAAAAGCTTAGTTATGCTAACAGTAGCCCTACAGTGAACAAACAGCTCAGCTGACTTTTTTTCTGCCATATTATATGCCTCGACTTTGCTTCTCGATAGTGATACAGGAGGCTCATTTTTAACCATAGTAATAATGAAAACCTGATCTGCTACAACTCTCCTTCTAATATCCTTTATGTATATATGTGGGCATATCTTTCCTTGGGTGTTGTGTGCAGAAACTCAGAGACAGAACAAATGCACAGAAGCAGACAAGTCTTGTCTAAGGGAAACCATCCATATGAGGAAGGGATTAAATTTATTTGTCATAAATGAAACTTGAAACATCTTATCTTAGCCTCTTAAGGAGTTTAAGTATCTCATTCACTTAGTGTGAAAAATGGTGTCTTCTTGCAGATGAGATCAGAAAAGGCTGCTAATAAAGGTACATTACTCTGCCCTTTCACCTCTTTTCAACCCTATATATCCTAAGACCTTTTTCCTTGTTTTCCAATCAATATTTTATTGCAGTTGAGGTGCACTGTTTCTCTTCAAGTTCCTTTGAAAGATGTAGTGGAACTTCTTTTAGCCCTGCCATTACTCAGCCCAAGGAGTCTGCACGGTTCTGATGAGTTTCAGGTTTCACTGCTGCAGAACTCATTTCTGATGGCAAACGTGAGTTTATTCATTTTTAGGTCAATGCTTTGGCATTGCTCTAAGTTCCTTCCCTGGAGGAGCACAGACCAAACAGAGATGATCTGTTCAGACATGAGAGAACTTGAGCTGAATTTGCAAAGACAGGAGGACTTCACAGACCTAAAAAGGAGGGAAATCCCTTCTCTTCCAAAACATGAACTCAAGAGTCATCCTAAGGGCTGTAAAAAAAATCCAAGCAGCTGAGAAACAAGTGCTGTGGGACTGTACATGTCTAGAATACATTCTCATCCTCATGGTAATGTGTCCTGACCAAGTCTCTCTGTCTCTTCCAAATGTGTTTTAGGGATTTTCCCATTCGAGGGATTCAGTTCTACGATGGACCGATCAATGTCCAGAACTGCACCTTCCGCAAATTCGCTGCCCTGGACGGTCGGCACACAAGTGCCCTGGCCTTCCGGCTCAATAATGCCTGGCAAAGCTGTCCCAACAACAATGTCACGGACATCCATTTTGAAGACGTCCCTGTGAGTGTTATCCTTCTCAGAACAGCCTTTTCCAGTTGGCTTGGAGATGAAGTTGTGGGCAAAAAGGGTATTGCAGCCTTTAGGAGAAAACATGAGATCTTCAGGAGGTTGCCCATTGTCTTTGCCAGAAGTTTAACAAAGGGGATGGCAGTTAAGAAAGGGAAAATTGGATGGGTGAGATAACAAGAAAACGCAATTCTCTGACAGGTTTGCAGTAAATAAGAAGCAGGCGTCAGTTTTTTTTTAAAAAAAAAAAGTGACATTCAAGTGAAAAATCATTTCCATTTCTATGTGTCTCAGAAACTGAATGAGGGAGAAGAATCTGCCTCTTTATTTTCAACAGCAGTATGATATTAAAGCAACAACAAAAGGAAGTCTGTTGTGTAAGATCTAATGCACCTAGAAGCAGAAAGTACTGATTTTGGGAAACAGCCAGTGAAACTGAGCCGATGCAGGGTAATTCTGCAGCCCCGCACACCAGGGTCATACCATGGGCTCCAGTTCTGCAGTCACGAATGAAAGCAGAGCCCAGACAAAAAGAGTCTGCCAAACATTGAATTACAGTATGAACTTCTGGGTGCTGCTCTGAACCTGTCCTGGGGTCTGTGCTTTTTAGTTATTTTTGTATTTGCACAAATACGTGCTAACCGGTTTGCTGAGGTTTGCCTCTAGCAGCTGTTAAATCCAACTGCCAAACATTATAAACAAACAAATAAAGTGGTTGGGACTGAAATGATTTCAGTTGCTTAACTTTCAAAAAATTAGCAGACTTGCTCGTATGTCAGGAAAAGTGCTGACTCGTGAACCTTGTACCAAATGGGATGGGAAAGGCAAAATTCCCCTAAAAGTGTTGGTCAGTCACTCTCTCACATTGCACCAGGCGGGCTGGTGACGTGACATTTATTTATGCTGGATGAAAATATCAGTCAGAAGTTGCCTGAAGAGCCTTTTCCCAGAGGAGGTCACTGATTATTCCCAGCATCAGTTTGCTTTTATGTGGCTTTGGAATCTTAAAACTGTATCAGTAGACAGTGAGTGAAGTGGTTCTAGTGCAATCGTTCCATCTCCTGAACCTTTCTCCAGAATTCTAAAACAAACCCTCTCATGGCTGAGACTGAAATTCTGGTTGTTTTAACCTTTCCCCCATGGTCAGCAGGGAAAGCTGTGTCCGCTTTATGTGACAAATCTAATTCGTCTTTTAAGTGTGTGACCCAGCTCTCTGCTGACTTCAGGCTTAATGAAGAGGTGGTGTGCAGGCACAGGCAATCTTAATATGCCTGTACCAAACGGCACTGATGTTCCTGTCAACTGATAAGACCAGCTCAGCTGAAAATTGTTTTCGGTGCTTCCATCTTTCCACGGTCAGTTTCAGAAGCTCATGGTTTCATTACCACATAAGCACTCTCAGAGGACCTGCAACTCCAAACTTCATGTGGAGTCATGGGGCCTCAGAGCTGAACATCAAGCCTACAGTGTCTCAAGCTGAACAGCCAAAATCTGTGGCCGTTTAAAGACTGGTGATGTTAGTGCATATGTAGATTTCTTCATGCACAAGTTGACCCATAAACCTAACACTATTTCTCATCCAAGCTACTTTCCTATGCCAAATATAGTCAGAAAATGGATCCTTTGAGCCAATCTAGTGGCCACAGTCATCCTTTGCTCTGTACTCCAGGTGATACATTCCTTTCTGGAGATCTAAATGAGTTTGACTCTTTCGTTTAGATTACCTCAAGGGTCTTCTTTGGAGAACCTGGCCCTTGGTTCAATGATCTGGATATGGATGGTGATAAAACATCAGTGTTTCATGACGTAGATGGTTCTGTGTCAGAATACCCAGGCTCATACCTGATAAAAGAAGATAACTGGTTAATCAAGCACCCTGACTGCATTGATGTGCCTGACTGGAGAGGTTCCATCTGCAGTGGACACTTTGCCCAGGTAAAGCTGCCTACCTTGCAATATCGTTATCATTTTGTTCTACTTTACTTTTTTTGGCATGTAAAGCTTGACCTTTAGAAATGAACTTTCTTCAGGGTACTCAGGGTTTACTTATCTGCATCACTGCACAGGTAATTTTGAACATGAGGATACTATTGTACATTTTCAGATGCTTTGGCCTTGACTGCTAACAGCTCTAACAACTTCTGCCTGCAGTCCCCTAAGAGTTCCATGAGCATTAACAGATTAATATTCATAAATCTATGGGCTGTTGGCTAGTTATTTTTCCTTGATTTATGGAGGGAAGTGTTGCCCACAGTGTTGTGGGAAATGTGCTGTGCAATTGAAATTAGACATTGGCTCTCATGATCTTTCATCCTGTTGTGTAACCACCAAACCATTCCTTCCTGCCACACAAGCTCAGAGCGCTGCTGCCTAGAGATAGGCCTCGCTTTCCTCTGATGAGTAGCGCCTATTTTCGTCTTGGGTGTTGCAACAGTTGTTTCTTTTTTCTGTGTAGCGCCACTAAAGCCAATTTCTAACTACTGAGCTGGTTTTCATGCTTCTGAAATCCAGACAGAAGGGTCCTTGTTCAGTAGAAGTCAGATGTCTGAGGTGGATGCTGTCCCACTGCTGAGAGTTGTCACTAATACTATGAAATAATTCAACCCCAATGCAGGCCTGTTTGAAGCTTTGACTGGCACTTCCTCTTGAACTCAGTGGATGAGGAAAAGACCCATCTTTTTTGTTCTCTTTGTTGAAAAGGAAGCCTAATAAATTGAATATGACTGTCCGGTATACAGGTCACTGCTGAAGTCACATGCCTTGCACCAGTCCACATGCATTGAGTAGCTGCACCTTTAATGTTTTGCTGTAGTTCATTAAACCCTTGGTGATCATTATTTTCATCTAGATATACATCCAAGCCTACAAGCCAGCCAATCTGAAAATGAAAATAATAAAAAATGACTACCACAATCACCCACTCTACTTGGAAGGGGCTTTGAGCAAAAGCACTCATTACCAGCAGTATCAGCCAGTTATAACTCTGAGGAAAGGCTACACCATCCACTGGGACAAGACAGCCCCTGAAGAGCTGGCCATATGGCTCATCAACTTCAATAAGTAAGTGATCTGATCGAATTCCAACATTCCAGCCCAATAATGTAACTGTACATTTTCAATGGGTGAAGTCATCACCTCATGAGCTCTTCCAGAACGAACATGCTTGTTCCAGGAAGCCCACTGAGTTCACCATCTTTCCCTTTGATATCTCAGATTCCTGTTTCCTCCCCCAGGAAGCCCTGCAAGATAACATGGTTCATTTTTGGAGGCCTAGAGTTAATTCATTCCTGGTGCATGGAAGCCACAGGTGTAGAAGTCAGGAGCAGATCTGACCCATGTTGCTTAGCTAACCCACGGTTGTTATGTCTAATTTACATTGCATTGATTCATCCTAAACCATTAAAATTTTAACGGGCCAGGAAAAAATTAAGTTACATTTCAGTTTGGCTTCTAGCATGCCCAGGAAAATAATAGTCATGTGTCAACTTGTTATAATATGGGTCTTTGCTATTTTTAGGAACGACTGGATCCAAGTAGGCTTTTGCTATCCTAAAGGGACGACATTTTCCATTCTCTCAGACATCCACAATCGTCTTTTGAAGAAAACATACAAAACTGGAACCTTCTACAGAACCTCTCAAATGGAGAAACTGGAGCACAGATATCCTAGCAAAGGATACTACTACTGGGATGAGGACACTGGGTAAGAAAGCAGACCTCGCTGATTTGGACATTGCTTTGGGAAAGTTGCTGGAATCATGAGCTGTTTCACTAATGCCGTTAGCGGCGATCACAACAAATCCAGAAAGTCTTTCTGGGAATGTGACCAGTGCTTAATTTTCCTGGGACTCCCATGGCTGCTAGTCATACATAGCCTCTGCTGCATGACCGTTTACTCTAGGAAATGCTTTGCCAAGTGAATACAAATCAGAAAAAAAAAAGACAAAAGCAATGCAGACCATAAAGCTGAACTGGAGACACACCCAACCCATTTTGTTTTGAACAGCAACCATTTATAAACACTGTGACAGGGATGAATAGGAACTAAGAGTGTAAAGTCTGGTATTTTCTTTTAAAAAATTTAAATAATGGGAAAGAAAGACCTAAAATGCAAAGACGTATATTTCTACATAAATGTATCGTTATAGATTAGAGCTCAACAGGAGTTCAGGTGTCATCTAATCTGTCTTAAGTTCCCTGACCTCCCCAAAGCATTTCTGAAATGTGTGTCCCCTTTTTGCGCATGGTACCTCAACCACTATAAAATACAGACCAGCACTGAGAGTTTGTGATAGGGGTTACTGCAAAGCGTTAGGAAGGAGTCCACCAAAACCGGGAGTTAGTTGGTTTTTGCACAGAAGTCTCAAGGATGCTGTTCACTTTTCTCTCCTGCCTGCAGGCTGCTGTTTCTGAAACTCAAAGCTCAAAATGAGAAGGAGAAATTTGCTTTCTGCTCTGTCAAGGGCTGTGAACGGATAAGGATCAAAGCTGTGATTCCAAAGACAGCTGGAGTCAGCGACTGTGCAGCCATGGCCTATCCCAAGTACATTGAGACACCAATAGTTGAAGTGCCAATGCCTAAGAAGTTCTCCAGCGCACAACTGGTAAAACAGTTGATTTCTTGTCACAGAATTATTGCTAGTGTAAATCTGTAGTTCTGGCACATATTGTGCCCACAGACATAGCAAGGCTTTGTATCACGTTCAGTATATCCTGTGCCTAATTTTCTGAAGTGGTTCAGGCCTGTGAACTGATATGAAAGAGGTTCTTGCACATGCAGAGAGCACAGGCCTTTGAAGGACAGAGCACACAAGGCTTTGGTTGAAGTCGGATATTTAGTCTTTCGGGGCTCTGTCATGATGTGCTGTGCTTAAAGCACATGGTGAAGAGTGATGAGCTGGAAGACAGGTTGGCCCAGGGAATGTGATTCTGGAGAGGCACAAGGTTCCTTGCCTGGCCTCAGGCTTCTCTGGGCTCTTGGAACAGCAGTGTCAGAGAGGGGACTGTGTAGCTGTCTCCTTCATACAATGCACAACACTGGCTCCTATATCAAATCTAGTCTGGTTCTAGGGGAGGGAGGGGAATATTTATCTGTTTTGTGGGGCTTTTTTTCACCCATCAACCTTGAAGCAGGAATGTACAGCAAAGCCTCAGAGAATTATGTGTCAGCTCTGCAAAGTGAGAATCACATATATTCTGCCATTTGGTGAAACAATTTAAATGCTGACAGCATGAACTGAGAGGTTACTGTTGTGCCTAGTCTCATTAGCAACGTAATTTGGCAAATCAGTGCTTAATATATAACTTTCTTGTTGATTGAATTTCAAGGTTTAAAGTGCTTTCTGAAAATGCAGCATTCATATAATGGGCATCCTTACTAGAAAAATTCTTTTCTCTTCTTTTTTTCTTCCTAAATAGAAGACTAAGGACCACCTACTAGAAGTGAAAATAGAAACATATAAGAAACAGTACTTCCACCTAAAAGATGACTTCGCATACACTGAGGTGAGCAGGTCCTCTCAGTGACCTTTATAGGACAAGATTCTAAAATACTTGCCTCATTTTTATGGAAAACTTCCTTGAAAGTTACCATGGACAATTAGATTCAGGACGCTTCTGCTTTGTATTTTGCAATTAAAAAAAAAAAGCAGATGTAACTTCTCCTTATGAGTGAAAATACAGGACAACTTGATCTCAGAGATCCTCTATTCTGCTCTTTGATATAAAGAGCAGTGCCATGACTCAAGACTATCAGTGCTTCCTACAGGTGGTTGTTTGCAACTGTGTTACTATGATAGATCAAGAGTATTTTTCCCCTACACAGGTTGACGGTGTCAGGTTTTTCCTCACTGATGAGGGCATCCAACTGGTTGTGATTGATGGACATCATGGAAAAGTTGTTGATCAAGTTACATTCAAAAACACAATTCTACAAGGAATCCCAGCACAGATAGAAAATTATGTCAACAACATCAAAGACCAGTGAGTAAATAATTTGGTGTTACTAAAGAGCACTGTATAAGAATGCCGTACAACACTTGTCCTTTTTCTGAGTTTTGTCACCCAACATGGGCCAGACTGACCAGGTTAACAATATGCTTTTGTACCTGCCGACTCCAATAGAGTCCAAATGTGAGTGGGACATGCAGGCAGCAGAAGGATGCAGACTCTGAGATTTAGGAACTGATCGAGCCCCAGATAAACTGTAGAGCTACATTTGATTAATAAACTGCAGATCTACATTTATGCTGTGGGTTACAGACAAACTGCAGACATCTTCACAAAGTACTTATCGGTACAGATGTGCACAGTTTACAGTTTTTCATTGCCTGCATACTCTCTTAAATCATAGAAAATTCCACAAATAAAATACATTCCTCCTTGCGCATATTCACTGCCCAGACCTAAGGGCTGGATGCTTTTATTTTTTAAGTATGGACAGCCAGAAATTCAGGGTTTTGCAAGTGGGTGGTAAATAGCCAACACGTGTCCCTGCATCCTGGAGGACAGCAGCTTCAGCTGCTGGAATGAGAATGGGAACAACATCAGAAACCCTTTAACCAAAGGAGTTGTTCTCATTTTAGTTTGTGGAGTGCTATTGGGAAATGAATATGTATTGTAGTTATTCCATCTGTTTTGATTTGAAATCTGATGCATAGTATTTAATACCAACATGATTGCTTTGTTGATGAATCATCTGAAATATCTGTGGGCAGATCAACAGGATATTGTTCTGGTATTTATTCTAGAGACTCAGGAGAAGTTTCAGCAGCATGCCACGCAGGTGGATACAGAGGCATTTCTACTGTCTTAAATAATTCTGAAGATTGCGAAAAACTCACCAAGTAGTTACTGCAGAGCAGTGTGGTAGTTGCTCACTTTTCTTTCAACAAAAAAATATGGCTTTTCATAGAGGCTGTCATCCTCCTTTGCAGAAAATCAAATCTCAATCCTGGCTAAATCCAGCTCCTGGACTCTTTTTTACTTTAGAAAATTGAATGGTAATTAGATTTCTAGGTGTATTTAAATCTTTCCAAGCCTCACTGTCTTCGCTGAATTAGGATTAGGATCAGAAGTTGACCCAACATGGTCAGCACCTTTCAGGTCTCATTCAGCTCTGTTTTTGCAAGGATTGAACCCCCAAATTATTGTCCTTATACCAAATGTTTTCCCAGCTCGACCCCTGCAGGCCTTTCCAATTTGATCAGGCGCAGACTTCAGCTATAGCCATGAAAAACCTTTCATCCGTCTGCTGGATGGAAGTGTTGTTCAGATTGGTATGTGGACACCGTGCAGACAGAGGGACTGTACAACCAACAGCTCCTTGTCACCTCTCCCCACCGTGATGCAGAGCACAGGCTGTAGAGAGCACTGGTGCTAACGGAGGCGAAGGGCCACTCCAGCCTTGTCAGCCTCTCATGAAGAGCTTGTTAAAATACCTTCTAGGTTTATGGATTTTGGGATGCAAGAAGAGGTGTTTCTAGCAATGACAAGCCTCTTTTTTCTTTAGAGCAACTTTTTTTTTTTTTTTTAATAATTCTATTTTTCTGATGAGTTTCCCACGGTTAAGAAAACAACACATCTGGTGAATTTATTTTAAACTTCAGTAACAGGAAAAACTTAATAGAAAGTAATAATTTTAGTGAACTGAAGCTAAAAAAAGAGGTGATTCGGCATTCACAAAGTAGTCAAAACCAGTTTGCCAGCTCTTGCAAGCATTTTAACACCTCAGGTTTATTCTAGAAAAAGTCCTGAGGACTCTCAACTCTTTTGCTTGTCTTGTTTCTCTGCCACCACCTGTTGCTATTTTCGCATGAACAGTTCCAGTTCCAGCTGAGGTGTTAAGATGTAACTGCTGCACTCAGTAGCTTGTGGCTTGAGCTCTGCAGGAGCTGCTGCCTAATTAATTTTAGTGACTTGTATCCACAGTGATGCTGGGAAGCAGACCCAGCAAGACTCTCCTTCTGTAAGACTGCAAATGCCATTTGAGTCAGGGAAGTTTCATTCATGGAAAACCTGCAAGGTGGAATGAAATAATTTCATCTAAACGAAATCTGCTCAATTTCTGTCATGCAGCTAATCAGGAGGTGAACAAAGATGACATCCCAGCCCCGCTGAACTTAATAGCAAAAATTCCACTGAACTCACTGGAGCATCATTCTTGCTTGATAGGCTTTGAGATAACTATTGGAGGTGTTTGTGCATCTTGTAGGAAGTAATGAGCTTAACTTCACTGAGTGTCCCGTGCTTCTCCCCAGAAAAGACTCACTACACGATTTACTCTACATGTTTAATCTGAATTTTTATTCTACCCATCTAGAGTTAAGCCTAGACAGTTATCAAGTTTTACCCAGGCATTTACAGATTTGCATTAGTTCAACACACTTACCTCATGTCTTTGTTTATCACTTGGCATTTGTAGAAGTCCCCAAGAATCTTGAGGTGAAATAGAGTATATGCAAGTAAGACAGTAATAGTAGCAGTAATAATAATAATAATAATAATACACTTTTGAAGCAAAAGCACACTGAAAATGAAGGCTAGCAAAAGATTTGAAGAATTCAATTTCTTCAAGTTTAATATGCTAATGATGAAAGAAGAAGAAATGACTTGAGACTTGCTAGGAACATCCCAGACAGAACATGTTCCCTTCTGACCAAAGCAGGATAGAACTACTGGTTGGAAATATTTCATCCTAAAAAACAGTGTTTGGGGAAAAAAAAAAAAGAAACAAAAAAAAAAAAAGAGAGAGAATGAATTGTCTGCTCTGTAATGGGTTTTACATGATTGGAAACCAGAACATATGACTAAACAGTTGGAAAGCATTGATAGGGTTATCAAACATTGGAGTAGTCTGCCCAGGGCAGTGGCGGAGTCACCATTCCTGGAGGTATTTAAATGGTGTGTGGACCTGGTGTTTAGGGACATAATTCAATGGCGAGTTTGCAGTGTTGGGATGAGGGTTGGACTGGAGGATCTTGAAGGTCTCTTCCAACCAAAGATATTCTGTGATTCTGTGATAAAAGCCAGTACAGCAGAAACCACTGTCCTTCATGGGTGTCTTTGAGCCACACAGGCAGGAGTTACCAGTGCTCAAAAGAGACAAGCAAGGAATGTGTTCTCACTCTACATCTGTTTATAAATGGCTTTGTTTCCTTCAGCTCCATAGTGCTTGTGACATCTAAAGGAAGATTCATTTCAAGAGGACCATGGACTAAAGTACTGGAGAGACTTGGAGCAGAAGAGAGTTTTAGGTTAAAAGGTAACCACTTTTTTAAACCACAGTTCTAAACCCCTATGATCTATTCCCCTCCCATGGTTCTGGCAAAGGAACCTATTTCTGCTTCTAAACTTTGCCTTGCTTGTTTCTATCAGCATGTGCTCGAACATCCTGGGATCAGTCACTTATTTATTCGGTAAGGCTGTATCCACTGCAGCTTTGGATAACAGCGCTTACTTGACTATTGTAGATGGAAAAACTGCTCTGGCAGTTGTTCTTAGCAGTAAAGAATTCAAGGGGCTTGATTTTCCAGATTCACTTT
Organism: Baryphthengus martii; assembly: GCA_013396935.1. Lineage (NCBI taxonomy): Eukaryota > Metazoa > Chordata > Aves > Coraciiformes > Momotidae > Baryphthengus > Baryphthengus martii. The sequence goes on along the minus strand of VWZK01019267.1, from coordinate 236,313 downwards.
CAATAAAAAAAGGCATTTTAACAATAGGAATTTTGGACTTTTTTTCCCACTAAGTGTCCCAAAACAGGATTTTTTTATTTGTCTGAACTTATTTTTAGCTGGTTTTCTCTTGAAGCAAAGTTCTGATTTGATGGCACAAAGCATATTGATTTCAAAGCATCGCATATTGCACTAGAACATTGCTCTACTGTGCACATCACTCTGCTCAGCTCTGTGAGGTTTTGGCATGCTTTTTTCTTGTACGCGTGCATTATACTTGCTAACGTAGGTCTTGTCTGTTGTCGTGTCCCTTATTATCCCCCCACCTTTCCCAAGCAGGAATGGGTTTTGAGTATAACCATCGTGCAAATAATGATAGCTTCAACAGATAGTTCGAGCTGCCTACCAGGAAAGGGTTTTCCTTCTCTCTTTCTCCTCTGCTGTCTGTCACACACTGCAAATTAATAGAAGCATACAAAGATGGAAATAAAATTTTAATTAAGCTTCATTAGGAAAGTATTACTTTAATACCTGGAGTATGCATAATTGGCAAAGTTTGAGTGCACGTGTGTGCTCTTGCACACATGCGTCCACCCAGCTATTGAGTGTAACCACGCACAGGGGTGGTTTTCTGGTGCAGCCCTAACATGCTCCTAATACATTTGCTCTGATTTGCAGAAAAAATGGCTTTTGTTGGCTTCAAAGGCAGCTTCCGCCCTGTCTGGGTGAAGTTGGTCACTAATGAGGACTCAGCTAAAATCTATCAAGCGCTGCCAATTCCTGTGGTGAAGAAAATGAAATTATGAGGACATACTGCTCTGCCTTCTGGCTGCCAGCACTGCCCCATGGGATGGACTACTGACTGCTCACCGCAGGCTCCTGGCCAGCCTGCGCCAGAGGTGTAGCATTTTGTTGTTGTTGTTGTTGTTGTTCAGAAATGAAATCTTACTGTAAGTAGCTAGAGTGGCCACATGTGAGAGTAAAGACTTCCTCTGTGACCAGCCTATGTTCTGTGACCTCCAGCTCCTCGCTGGTTGACTTGCTCACCGATGCCATGTTGACTCTCGTGTTACTAAGCAAGATTTGACCTGTTTTACAAAGTGCTGGTTTTATCAGCACCCCTATTACAGACTAACTTACGTGCTGCCTCTCAAAGGGCGAGTTTTGGGTCTGAAGGGCGTTGAGGGTTATTGCTTTTACCAGCCTCTGAGTTGTCCAAACACTCCTTTTTTTCCATAGTGTAGGTAGCTGCTTGCATAAACATGGGATGCCAATGCAAAGGCTGGTTGAACATCTAAGATGGAAGAAGTATATCTGAATGATTATTTAGATTCTGGGAAACATAACTGAACAGTGACAATTTGTCCTAAATCCTTACAACATTTGATCAAGCTTTTTGGGATCTATGTTGTACATACGGCACATAGCTGGGGAAGAGATGAGAGAAGGAGCACATAAAACATGCCAGCAGAGACTGATGAAACCATCTGTTTCTGCTTGCTCAGAAAACTGTGTTTCTCCTACGGATCATGGGTTTTTAACGCTCAAATAAGAAATTTTCCTTCAACAAGCAGCTGTAGGCTGGAAGGAAAACAATGTCAGTTAGCACATATATTTTCTAAGCCTTTCCTGTGCAGTCCCTCTGTATAATAATGTTCAGGATCAGTCTGGAGGGTTTATGGTGGCCAGTAAAGCCGTTCTGTTCAAGGCTTCCAGTTTTTAACTGAGATTACTGGGACTTACTTTATTTGGCCTCAAATAGTGTGAACAGCACTTGCCTTTCCAGTGAGGTCAGAGGGAATGGGATCAGACCACTCTGCTCTATGTTGCTTGCTGATCCTGTTCTTAGGTTTAGAACATGAGTGTCTTGGTCCTCCTGGAAGAATTATGTAAGATCTCGATGGGAGGTCACAGGGGTGTCTTACCAAGTAGCAGAAGAATTAGAGTGAGGATCACCATACACTAGTTGGGTGCCTTGTACCTCCTTTCCCCCTTCTTCAAAGCAATTCCTGGGTAATTGAAGGCATGCTGCCATAATCAGGACACCTACAGGGACATTTCTTGAAGCTGAGAAATTAAACACTGTCTTGCAGAACACTGTAAGAACTTCTAGTGCTCCATGATGTTTCTGTCTCTTGCTCAGAAATGCCATAAAGGCCTCTCTGGAGACTGTGGCTATTCTAACAAATGTAATAAGAGATCTAAGAGGGGTGGGAGAAGGTGAAGGCACAACCTAAAAGATAGGATGATGAGCTGTTCAAAGCACATAGAATGTCATTTTTTCCAATAATATCTGGGCTTGTTTCCCCATTTTACCTCTGCCAATCCCCTTTAATGCAGAAATTATGCTAGTTGCTGATGATTACTTTTGTTTACTATGAAAAAGTTCATGTAATTAAGTGGGTTTTTTTCCACAGTATCCAAAATACTGTTTTGCAGCTAGAGTGAAAGAGCAAGGATTTGGGATGTCATTCCAAAGGCTGGGCAGGTGTTGCACTCTGTAAGTCTGGTTTTGAACAATTGCTCTGCAAGGCAAAGCAACCATGAGCAAAATTTAGATAATACTGTAGGTTACATTCCCCTCAAGCCTCTCCTGGGTTTTGAAACTGGAAATGTTCTTTTCAGTCTTATTATATAGTTGTTTTGAACTCACTCAATGACGTGTATCGTATTTAAAAAAAAAAAAAAAAAAAGCTGAGCTTTACCTCCCTTGCTTCTCAACAAGAGTCTGTTGATAGATGCTCTTTAGACATTTGTGCCATTTTCAGAATGAATGGGCAACACTTGTAAAAGGCAAGCAAGGTGGAAGGTTTTTTTCCCAATGGCTTATGGTGGTTTGGAGATTTCACAAACTACTCCTTGAAAAATTCAGTCTCACTTGTGTTTCAACCATGATTATCCAAACATTGTTTATCTGATGTTCTCTGATAACCAAAACAGAGCCAGAGCCCTGAAGTTGAGAAAATAGGCTTCCTTGAGTATGTTAGTCAGGATTATCTAAACCTCCTCACTGTCCTGAGGCAGTTCTGTTGATATCATTGCAGTGGTGTTAGTGGAACACGCTTGCTTCCAAGAGATGGACCAAAGCAGGAGTATTTCTTTCTTGAGGATTTAAGAAATGGTGTGCAGGAAAGCCAGACTCAGAATGTACCTGATTTGGGGTTTGGCTTTGTGTGACCCCCAGGGAGGGGTTGCCCTCTGTGGTGCTCTACTTCACTGGGCCGCCAGCGAGTGCCCTTCTGTGAGTGGGTACATGCCTGGGAAGATCACCCCAGGTGGATCTATCCCCTAGACTGGTTTGCTCAACTTCTACAAGCATGCTGCCTTTATGCTAAAGCATAGCTTCTGATTTTACTATTTTGGGTATTCTCAGGGTGAAATCATAAGACTTGGCTCTAGGAAAAACTTTTTATTTTTTCTTTCCTAAAATAAATCTCATCTTGTTAAGCAAAGAAAACTTTTAAGCAGCTTGTTCTATCATGCAAATCTTATCACATGGGGCCTGTTTTGGAGCTAGGGTGAATCTCACGCTGTGACTAGGGAGTACGAGATCAGTGCAGTCTTCAAGCCTGAGGGATAAGAGAGTGCGGTAGCAGCGCACCGGGGCAGCCGTGGCTGGGAGGTGCAAAGGGCTCCCATCGACCTTTCCGGGATGAAGTCAGTGTGTTCCTCTGAAGACAGAATGAAGCCTAATACCACCGCCAGTCAGCAATAGTTTTGTGCCATATGATTACTGTTGAATCTTCGACTGTTCTAGAAATTGTACGTGCACGTTTTGACTCGTGAATTCCCTGACTGCTTGTTCTTTGTACATGCTGTACAGTCCCTGCACAAGCTGCAGTTACTCTCTTTGTAAGGTTTTATTACTGTAGATGTTTCCGTGTTTGCCTACACAATCGTCATTGGTAGAGTGGGGTGTTCTTGATTGCATTTTGTCTGTCTGTCTGTTTGTTTGGATGTTCGAGGGGTTTGCCTCTGTTCGAATGCTTGTTTTACCTGTCGCCGAAACAGCTGGTCCTTTTTCGGAGTTAGATGTTTGTACATTTTCTTATAGACTTTCCAATGAAAAAAAAAAGATATATTTTCTATTAATTTATTACAATGGCACTAAGACAACTAAATTGCAGACATATGAAGCATTTTTACTGGAGTTTAGCATTGTCCAAGTTGTTAAGGAGGTCAGCAATATGTCTTTTCTGATAATCTGCTTTGCACTTGAAAGCTTTCTATGTCCGCAGACCGTGGTGATGCATTGACTGGTTTACGACAAGAGCTCTTGGGACGTGGGTTCCAAGAGATCATAGCTTACAACTGAAATAATATGTAGCTGTTGGGAGTACACGATGATTAACAAAATAAATATTCAATGCAAATCTCTTATTTTTATCTCTTGTTTCTTCAGTGTCTCTCTGTAAAAATGAACATGTTTGCTGGACACACACACACACACACATAAGACTATGGACAGCAGCTGAGAAAAAGGTACCCGGCTCGCTGCTTATGTCAAAAGATAAAAAACAAAGTGCCAAACTACACCTGTGCACATTTACTGGTCAGCCCACAGCACGTTTCAGTGCCTGCCCAGCCACGCTTGCAGTATCTGAGACAGGGAGATGGAAAAGAAAGGAAGTGGAAGAGGGAAAAGGGATATCACAGACATGGGAAGGGACTGTATTTGGGGCAGGTGGGGGGCTATTAGTAAATTAAGAAAAAAATGAGCTCCTCTACTCACAAAACTTTTTCACTGAATAGGATGAACACAGAATAAAAATCTGTATGGAAACAATATATAAAACATGTATAAAGTTGTTGTAGTGGGCAGCTTGGAGAATCTCACTATCGGGTCAAGCATGACTTTAACTGTAAATTTTCCACCATGGAAAGATGCCACCTGGGCAAACTGCTATAAAACTTTTTGGATGCTCCAAACCTGGAACGGGATTTTTTGATGGCAGCAATCAGCATTTCTAACATCCAAATACACATCTTTTTTTAATCAAGTATCAAAATAGTAGTTAGTGCATTAGAGGAGATCACCAATATAATGCCTTCAGGCCAGGAAATCAAAAACACACCCTGCCTACTCCTGTCAGATTGAAATTACTGATACACTGGGCTTTTGCAGATCAGCTCCATGGGGAAAAGAAAGAAAAAATGCTGCAAGTCAAGGCAGAAATCTCATGCGGCAACACTAGCACCAGGAGAAAAATGAAAAATCTATTTGATAGTATGATAAGATCAAAGCTTCTCAAAGTGTTGAGAGCTACAGAGGCTGTCCTGGGGGCAGGGACAGAGCTGGGCTTTCGCCTTTGACTGTAGCGTGGCAGTGAAGCGAAAGGGTGGCACAGGAAGGTCCCAAGGCACCCAGGGCAGCTGTGAGCTTGCTCTTGGGGCAGAACCTGCTGAGAACCCCAGGGTGGGCAGGCCAGGGGTCATCACACATGCACTCCCACACGTGCCTTATACACAGCCACGCGTATACGTGCATGTATCTTATGCACTCATACACACATACACACAGCTCTTTTATGTGTGCACATACACTTATATACACACGGGTGCACATATATACACATGTGCACACACATGTACACCACTTCATATATATATATATATGAAAATATACATACACACCCTCTACACCTAGCTTACCCCTCCCTCCCCACCCCATGCACAGACTCTTTTACATTATTGATTTTTTTTTTGATGGAGTCAAAGGAAGGGGTGAAGAGGGGTGTGCAGGGGGTGGGGGGGTGTCCCCACAGGCAGGCACTGCCACTGTGCCGTTGTTGCTCTGTGTGTGTACATCTATATATAAGGAGGATGTGTGTACATATGTCCATGTGCAGCTGAGTGTATGGGGGGGGAGGTGACTATGTGTAGCTGTTTATGTGAGTATATACGTATATAAGGGGGTGTGTCCGTAAAGAAGTGTGATTGTGTATTTGTGTATGTATATATAAGGGGGAGTGTGTGTATGGAAGGGAGAGTGTGTGTGTGTGTGTGTGTGTATTTATGTGTATACATAAGGTGTGTGTCNGGAGGGAGTGAGATCGGGAGGCGGGGAATCGACGCTGAGGATGCCGTGAGCAGGAGGCTCTCGGCTTCCTTGCTGCGTGTCGCTCGAAGGTCAGGCGAGCCTTGACGGGAAGGGTGGGCTTCTTCCCCGGCGTCCATGAAGCTGGGAAAGGGCGGGCTGGGTGACACAGCGCCGGTATCCCGTCCCCCGTGGCCTGCGGCAGAACGGGGGCGTTCTTCCAGCAGCCGCGGCCAGCACCCGCTGAGGAAGCCGCCCGTGATGCTGGGGTCAAGAAGGAGGTGACCGAGTGGCTGGACTGGGGAGATGGAAGGGACACGACCGACCTTACAGCACTCTACCAACCAGCAGAGCTTCAGCCCTGTTTAAGGCAGCTTTTTATGCATTAAACACTTGGCAAAAATTACTTCAAATATGTGAGTTACTGTGTTCGCTGATAAAATGTTGGAAGGTAGTGCTGCACTGCTAGCTGCACTTTAAAGGGAAGTGCAGTGAGAGTGGTTGGGGAGGGGGCTTGGTGGTGGTTTCGCAGTAGTTTGTTTTAGGGTTTGTGTTTTTTTTTCCTTGTGTGTGGTTTTTTTTCCTTTTATATGCTGCTTTGGACGATGGAAAAAGAGGTTATGGGTTGAATCACAAGCCAAGAAAACCCCAGAGATTTTTGACTCTTATATAAATGTCTTCTTATCCCAGCATGACAGCGATGTTCCCAGCTGAGTGTCACACATTAAGTCTCTTTGGAGCAGCCAGCAAGTAACTGAGCTGTCAGAGTTTCTGCTCACAGCTACGAGATGTAGGGATGTTTTCTCCTTTGCTTCTCAGAGCTTCAGTTCTCCCAAATCTGCTGAACACTAAGAAACACTGTCCAGTTCCCCAAACTAAGTGCTTGTTATGTAACACTTGTAGATCTTTGAACCAGCCAGTCCATCACCTCCACCAGAAGCTGAAGCTGCTGATGTGTCCAGGCTTTTTCAGCCCCAAAGGGCCGCTCCAGGAGCTGGCTCAGAGGCTGCTTTGTCACGCCACCTTCTTTCTGACCAAAGGATGGGGAAGGGATGTGTGGAAACCACCACTGCAGCTACACCCTTCCTTCCTCTTGCACGTCTCCTTCACAAAACACACCTTCAGAAACTCCTCCCTGTGGTGATCCCTTAGTCATGGAGCTGAATCCAGCATGTACACACTCACTGCATAACCATAAAAACAACACTCAAGGGAGAGCTCCATCACATCATAGAAAAATTTGCAGTGTCTGAGCCTGAGTCTCAACTCTGGAGTATCTCAGCAGTCACGAGTGGCACCAGGACACAATAAGAGGCCTGTGATAAGAAAGCAGGGACAGGACTCAATGGGAAATTGTTTTGGAGCGAGCCTCTTTCTTACAGATAAGTATCTCTTCTTTGGCAAAGGGTGTAATGTGAGATCATGACAAAATTCCCAGCACAACTGTAACCTCATCTCATCTTCTATCATGTTAGTGTTGAACGAGTAGTACAGGATAGTGTTTCTTAAAGCACAGGTGCCTCACCTAAAACCCAAGGGTCTGTCAGTCGATAGCAACACCTCAGGAAATTAATGCAACTGATCCAACTTCTATTTCTGCTTTCCTATAGTCCATCTCCAGTTGTCAGCTGACACTGCTATATTGTTTGGGTATCGCTTGAGCATGATCTTCCCTGTTACAAATCTAAAGTTGATTTTTCTCATCCCAGAAAGTGAGCCTGTCCTGGCTTATCACTACTGACAGAAAGAATAACGTGACTCAAATACATTTCAGGCTTTACTGGGGTCTGTTGAGAACTGAGCAATGTGGCTTAGCTGGTGATGTTATGTGGGCACAGGAGTTGAGAAGAAATGGTGGTAAGATGGAAAGTGTCCTTTCCCTGGTTAGGTTACACAGCTTATTAGATCGCAACAAAATAGCTGGCTCCCACATTTGATGAAGGAACCTTAATTTTTCAAAATCTTCTACTCAACTGCTGTGTTAAGTGCCAAAGCACTTCTTACATGTCTTTGCTTCCATTAAGTTCCCTGGCATCTCCTTCCTATTATAAATGCAATTATCTGATGTTCACACAGTTATTATTAGCATATTTTACAGCGCCAGAAGGACAACTATCAAGGGTTGAGACATGGTAGGGTATGGCTGTGGGTACAATAGACAGGATGAATAATAAAATGTTCATACAAAGATCTTGTGTAATTTAAAGTATGCACTATTTTGGGTAGATTTCATTTTAGATGAGGGACTGAAAACTGACATTTATTTTGTTTTTGCAAAAGAGGTTGAATGAAATATAACTGCACTGAGGACAAGTTGAAAAAAAAAAAAAGAAAACAAAACAAAAACCACAACAGAACAACCAAAACCATACAGGTTGGCTTAAAGTCATGGGTCAAGGAAATAATAAGCAACGATCACGTGGATCTGAGAATCACAGAACTGCTGGAATTGGAAGGGACCTCTAGAGATCACCTAGTCCAGCCCGCAACTCACACAGGCCCCCTCTCTACTGACAAGATTAGTCACCCTCACGGAAAAGAATTTTTTCCCCATATTTAGATGTTCCAGTTGCCCCTTGTCCTGTCACTGGGCACCAGTGAAAAGAGTCCAGCTCCATCATTCTTGCATCAACCCTTAGCTATTCATAGACATTGATAAGGTCTTCTCATCTTCAGGCTAAATAGTTCCAGTTTTCTCAACCTTTCCTTNCACTGCCACTGTGCCGTTGTTGCTCTGTGTGTGTACATCTATATATAAGGAGGATGTGCGTACATATGTCCATGTGCAGCTGAGTGTATGGGGGGGGAGGTGACTATGTGTAGCTGTTTATGTGAGTATATACGTATATAAGGGGGTGTGTCCGTAAAGAAGTGTGATTGTGTATTTGTGTATGTATATATAAGGGGGAGTGTGTGTATGGAAGGGAGAGTGTGTGTGTGTATATTTATGTGTATACATAAGGTGTGTGTGGCTGTGTCAGGGTGTTTGTGTGTATATATGGGGGGATGTGCACATAAGGGATGTGTATTTGTGCGTGTGTATGTGTACAAGGGTGGTGCGCGGCTGTCTCTGTGGAGAGTTTTGTGCTTTTGTTTGTGTGTGCCTATGTATGTGTGGGTGTGTATAAGGTGTGCGCACACGTGTAGACGTGGGTATTTGCATAGGTGTGTATATGCATTTGGGTAGAAGTCTATGTATGTAACAGCCATTGGAACCAACTGAATGACAAACCGTACACAACCATTTACAGTTCATGACATAGAGTTATAAAATCATCGTGTATTTTTAGTTATATGTCTATATGTAAATATAGACAAGATACATTCTCTCTGTGAATATATAAAATCCACTGTACATTAAATAGATCTTCTGTAGGCCGATACGCTTCATTGGTTACCAAAGGTTAAAAAGCATACAAACATATATTATATGGCTTTAATTTAGAAAATCTGCTATAAAGACGACAGAACTTAGTAACTAGGTTAATACTACAACATAACATGGGGGCCGAGCTCCCCCCCCGACACCTCCCGCCGGCNCTCCCAAATCTGCTGAACACTAAGAAACACTGTCCAGTTCCCCAAACTAAGTGCTTGTTATGTAACACTTGTAGATCTTTGAACCAGCCAGTCCATCACCTCCACCAGAAGCTGAAGCTGCTGATGTGTCCAGGCTTTTTCAGCCCCAAAGGGCCGCTCCAGGAGCTGGCTCAGAGGCTGCTTTGTCACGCCACCTTCTTTCTGACCAAAGGATGGGGAAGGGATGTGTGGAAACCACCACTGCAGCTACACCCTTCCTTCCTCTTGCACGTCTCCTTCACAAAACACACCTTCAGAAACTCCTCCCTGTGGTGATCCCTTAGTCATGGAGCTGAATCCAGCATGTACACACTCACTGCATAACCATAAAAACAACACTCAAGGGAGAGCTCCATCACATCATAGAAAAATTTGCAGTGTCTGAGCCTGAGTCTCAACTCTGGAGTATCTCAGCAGTCACGAGTGGCACCAGGACACAATAAGAGGCCTGTGATAAGAAAGCAGGGACAGGACTCAATGGGAAATTGTTTTGGAGCGAGCCTCTTTCTTACAGATAAGTATCTCTTCTTTGGCAAAGGGTGTAATGTGAGATCATGACAAAATTCCCAGCACAACTGTAACCTCATCTCATCTTCTATCATGTTAGTGTTGAACGAGTAGTACAGGATAGTGTTTCTTAAAGCACAGGTGCCTCACCTAAAACCCAAGGGTCTGTCAGTCGATAGCAACACCTCAGGAAATTAATGCAACTGATCCAACTTCTATTTCTGCTTTCCTATAGTCCATCTCCAGTTGTCAGCTGACACTGCTATATTGTTTGGGTATCGCTTGAGCATGATCTTCCCTGTTACAAATCTAAAGTTGATTTTTCTCATCCCAGAAAGTGAGCCTGTCCTGGCTTATCACTACTGACAGAAAGAATAACGTGACTCAAATACATTTCAGGCTTTACTGGGGTCTGTTGAGAACTGAGCAATGTGGCTTAGCTGGTGATGTTATGTGGGCACAGGAGTTGAGAAGAAATGGTGGTAAGATGGAAAGTGTCCTTTCCCTGGTTAGGTTACACAGCTTATTAGATCGCAACAAAATAGCTGGCTCCCACATTTGATGAAGGAACCTTAATTTTTCAAAATCTTCTACTCAACTGCTGTGTTAAGTGCCAAAGCACTTCTTACATGTCTTTGCTTCCATTAAGTTCCCTGGCATCTCCTTCCTATTATAAATGCAATTATCTGATGTTCACACAGTTATTATTAGCATATTTTACAGCGCCAGAAGGACAACTATCAAGGGTTGAGACATGGTAGGGTATGGCTGTGGGTACAATAGACAGGATGAATAATAAAATGTTCATACAAAGATCTTGTGTAATTTAAAGTATGCACTATTTTGGGTAGATTTCATTTTAGATGAGGGACTGAAAACTGACATTTATTTTGTTTTTGCAAAAGAGGTTGAATGAAATATAACTGCACTGAGGACAAGTTGAAAAAAAAAAAAAGAAAACAAAACAAAAACCACAACAGAACAACCAAAACCATACAGGTTGGCTTAAAGTCATGGGTCAAGGAAATAATAAGCAACGATCACGTGGATCTGAGAATCACAGAACTGCTGGAATTGGAAGGGACCTCTAGAGATCACCTAGTCCAGCCCGCAACTCACACAGGCCCCCTCTCTACTGACAAGATTAGTCACCCTCACGGAAAAGAATTTTTTCCCCATATTTAGATGTTCCAGTTGCCCCTTGTCCTGTCACTGGGCACCAGTGAAAAGAGTCCAGCTCCATCATTCTTGCATCAACCCTTAGCTATTCATAGACATTGATAAGGTCTTCTCATCTTCAGGCTAAATAGTTCCAGTTTTCTCAACCTTTCCTTGTAAGAGAGAGATGCTTCAGTCCCCCAGTCATCTTCATTGCTTTTCGCTGGACTTGCTCCAGTAGTTTCCTGGCTCTCTTGAACTGGGAAGCCTAGAACTGGAGAGACACAGGCCAGATGCAGGCTCACTAGAGCAGCATAGAGGGGTAGGATGACCTCCCTTGGCCGTACTCTTCTTAATGCACCCTAGGATACCATTGGTCTTCTTTGCCACAAGGGCACATTGATGTCTCATGGTTAACCTCTTGTCTATCAGGACTCCAAGATCCTTCTCCTCAGGGCTGCTTTCCAGCAGATCTATCCCTAACCTATACTGACACAGGGGGTTGCTCCTCCTCAGTTGCAGGACCCTACACTTGCCTGTATTGAACCTCATTAAGTTCCGCTCTGCCCAGCACTCCAGCCTGTCCAGGCCACGCTGGATGGCAGCACAGCCCTCTGGTGTATCAGCTGCTACTCCCAGTTTTGTATCATTAGCAAGCTCGCTGAGGATCCACTCTGTTCCCTCACCTAGGCCATTGATGAATATGTCCCATAAGACCAGACCCAGTACTGCCCGCTGGGAAGGTGTTCCCCAGGGCTGCCTACAGGCCTCCAACTTGACCCTGCACTATTGATCACGACTCTCTCAGCTCTGTCAACCAGCTTTCAATCCACCACACTGGCCACTCATCTAACCCACTCTTCATGCGTTTCCTGATGAGGATGTTACGGAATAGTCGTATTAAACCTTTATTTATTTGTTTCTTGACTCAGCACGTTCTCAACCATTTATATTTTTTCAGCACAATCATTCATGTATAACTCAGCCTTCCTCATTACAAAGAAGACGTTATATGTGTTACAGCAATATTCAGGTTATTTCATGGATTTTCATGGTGCTGTTCAATAAACAGCTCCTTCTCATTGCCAATGGCCTTGCACCTTGCAAGCAAATGCTGGGGCCTTGCTGGTCACCTCTTTCCAAAGCACATGGAGGCCTGATGACACGTACCACTCTTGTTAACAGAGGCACCTGAACTGATTCAAACATTAACAATTTCATGAGTGCTCAATGCTCTGGTCAGTGGTTTCCACAGAATTAGTGGGCATGTCTCCAACATAGAAGTCCAGGCTATTGTCAGACACTACTGACAATTATCTTTAAAAGTCAGAGGCAGTAAAGATGGGTGCACAATTTTTCTAGAGGTATCACTAAACTACAAAAGAAAAAAAATACATTTTGGTTATAAGCCTCATGGATCAGAGCATTCTAGTCCCTGCGCTAAAAAATACTAGGATCTCTTCTGTCCAACTGCAACAGAGCAGAGGCACAGTAATTCTGGAATAAGAAAGAAAACAGTTTCTGTTTCCGAGATATGTCGAAAAGTAGCACGCTCTTTCTCCATTTTATTTAATGCTCAGACCATGGAGGTTGCCAGTAGGATTACTGCACAGAGCCTCCTAAACTCTAGAAACTCTACCAGACACCACCGTGCTGCTGTTGCAGAGCCAGGGTATCCGCAGGCATCCTTATGGGAGGAATTACAGCACTCCACACGACGGGAAGACTCTGCCATCATCATGTAGTGAGAGGTGCAAGGGAGGAGCAGGTGAGCAGGAGGGCCTCTGGCATGAGGACCATCCTCTTTTCAACAGAGGCTGCAAAGCAACACCTTGTGCAGCAAGGACACCTATTTGCTGGCCTTTGCCAGTAGGACTGAGAAAAGGCTAAAGCTCCTTTAACTGTCCCCTTTCTCCCTCCTAAAATACCAATGTCTACGTCAACATTTAAAAAAAAAAACCAACACATCAAAAATATCCCATTTTAAAAAATACATTCTGTATTATAATGAAGTGATGATTAACAGATCTGCTTTTGGCATTACAGAAATCCATTAATGCCACTGGTTAACTGATCCCCAGTGAAAATTCTGGTCCCCAGTGAAAATTCTGGTCTGTTAAATAGCATTGCATGGGAAAGAAACAAAGCGTTTATCACTTTTCTTTGGATAAAGGCCGGTGTGCCCTATAATGCTTGACTGTAACGTGTTACACCAACTTTTACAGTACTAATCAGAAACTACACTGCACAGACCTCTCCTGCTCGATATGGACGGTGTGTTCAACCACTTCACACTATACAACTTCTCCACTGGAGGAGAAAAAACACCACCACCAAAAAACTCAAGTGGGGGTTTTCCCTTCACGAATCCGAACAGCTCTAACCTTCAGGCAATTTAATATTACCTCGATCCAGTGCATTTTGTCCTTATTAAAATGGTGCAGTGTGAGATACTAAAAACAGTGATATGCAAAGATAGTTCATTTTATCCTTGAGAACAAATTCCTAAGTATTAACACACACAGAGTAGGATGGAGATCTTAAGAATTAGAAATATGTACCAATGAAACAAGTATTTGTAGAAACAGAGGCATCTCCACAACTCTTATTGAGACACGGGCTCTTTGAATTTCTATAAATGTCCAACGCAATAAAAAAAAACCCAAACCTCTGGAAAAGGCAAATCCTGTTACTCCATGAATAGAAAAGGAAATGAACCACAGATACAGACTGGAAATAATTTCCAAGCCTTACTATAAACCCCATGAGAACAGTGGCCAAGTATCAGACAAAAGTAGGCTGCTTTGTATCTTAACAGAACGAGACTTTAATTTACAATTTCCTCTTCACAAGAAAATTGAAAGAGTTCAGAAACAGCGACAGGAACATAGAGTCCTTTTGAAGCCAAGGCTGCCCTGACTGCTCAGAGAAATATTTTGACCACTTGAGTAAAGATCAGAAACCGTGTTGCAGTTTGTAGTGTGTCGTAACAGACTTAAAGATGGAATTCAAAAAATGCGTACCTCAGCAAGTAAAAAATGCAGTAATAAAGCTAAACTACAAGAGAAGCTGCAAAAGAACTGTGAACTTTCCTGCATGCAAATGATGCATACAAAGAGGAAGACTGTGCAGCAGCTAAAACACTGGTGATAGGTGTGGTATTACAGGAAATTTTATTGCACCATCATGTATACATCTCAGCAATCTAATAATGATGGCACCTGCAACTCTCATCTTTTTTTTAAAGGAATATGGGACACCGTTTGCATCTCTGAATAGTAAGATTCAGGAGCTGATGAGGATGTTTTGTTATGAATTCAGCTGACAGCGTTTATTCTGGTACCAGATTTCTGCACATGGTACTTCCCTTGGCACTTCTGGGCTCTGGTCCTAGTAATTTAAATGTCATTTTTCCTTTGCTTGATGAAATTAAGCCTTCAAAACCAGGGGAGGCACTTGTACTCTTCTAGGTAGGAATTCTATGATTTTCCCCACCTCAATACAACAGATAAAGCACACAGGATACATTAGGAGCATCTTTTAAAAAAACAACCAAACAAAAACCACCAAGATACTTGTTCCAGTACTTTTATTACATAAAAAGTTGATTGTCCACTAGAAATTTTTCACAAAGTGCAACCACATCTTGTGTAGTATCATTGATAAACTGCTTCTTCTGAGAAGGAGACCTGGGTTAAAAACATAATGATCCCTTAGAAAACTTTATTATGGCACTAGAATAGAGAAACCACTAAGTAGAGTGGAGAAGGGCAGCAGGCATTTAGCTGTCATTTTCACATACCNCATACAGTGGGTTAGGGAAGTACCTATCTGAAAAAAAAAAAAAAAAAAGAAATATTAATATAATCACCACCCTACTCATTGAAATTAGTTTTAAAGGCTGTGTCTGAATTGCTTGTATGTAGAGTCGAAAAATCTGTTCGTGGAAGTCTGGTAAGACTGAAATGCACACCACCTATAAAGCAGAACACAACGTCTGCTGGGGTACTTCTACAACATTAATGATCTCAGTAATTTTTTTAATTTATTTTTTTTTTTGTGTATCTCTAGATAAATGTGATACTGTGTTTGGGCCTCTTAAATAATTACAAAATAAGATCTGCTTATGTAACACCACACCAGGAAAGTGCTAGGGTCTCAAAGACGTACTAGTTCTAAAAGGGAACGCAAATTGCTTTGAAGTAGAGTTATGAACTGCGATACCAGCCAAGGACTGGCTGGAGAAGAAGTTCCTGCCAGACTGCCACATTCTACTTATAAGCATATTTCTTTATTTGTTGACTGCAAAGCATGAAAAATGTAGAAGAGAAATGGAAGACAAAAAAACCTAATTGAAGCCAGCATTTTGTATTTTATACCAAAAAGCAACCCTCGAGTCATTACTTCTATTAAAAAAAACCAACCCTAAAAACACAACCCAAAAATTAACCTGAACACTTCAAAATTTCAATAAGCTATATGGCACAAAACATGCCAGCATATGGCACAGGCAATTTAATGATTCAAAACAACTGAACAAAAACCCCAGTCAATTGGCTGGCTGAATTTCAACAGAGTTGCCCTCTGCCTTTTAGCTAGAAAGGGCAAAGATAGAACTTACTGTAAATATAGATTTATGAATTACTAACTAAAATGAGTACCTATTCTCAAAAGTTGGGCTATAGCTATAGCACAGTAATTGCTTTGGGGTTATTTGTATACTGTTTTGCTTGCATACTTATTTAGTTCAGGAAGAAGCCAATCTGATCAAAAAAGAAAACATTTTTGTATTTTGTAACATCAGGAAAAGTACAGAAACTGCATTTCCACATGTTTCTGATCATATCTGAATTGTCTCCTCTGTACCACGGTTTTAAGTTGTAAAAAGGAAAAAATCCACAAATATTTCATATTTATAGTTTTGTCTGACCTCTGTTCATCTCTTGAGCTAAGAAGAGATACTCTTAAAATATTCTTTAAAAAAAAGGGAGGTGCAAACCCAGGACAGTTGACAAGTTAGGGACAAGAAAGAGACTGCACATCTCTCCTCAATGCAATGCAATATCCAAGTATCTACAGAGACTCTTCTCAACTCCACTACACATTTGGATCAACAGTAGAATACAAAAGTAATACAGTTAAACCTGAAGGAACACATAATTTTCTTTTTTTTCCACTCAAACAGGCACAGACCTGTTTAGTGAAGTGTGGCCAGAAAGGTTTCTTTAATCCAAATTCATACAGCTATAGTGAAAATTAGATAAAACCAATCAGCTGGAACCTTCATCAACCTCATTGAATCATTATGTACAGAAAGCAAGGACGAGTTAGTCTCTCTCGTAAATATCTAACTAAATGCTTAATTATTTAAAAGGTTTTACTACTCAGTGAAACGATGTTCAGTGACATCTTTTATTTCAGAACAAGCACTCAGTAAATCACAGTTTCCCACTTTTGATACTGAAGTATTCCACAAGATCAACCATTATGGTTCAATTAGGACCTGTTATCCAAAACACTTGGATTTTAGCACCTTAAATAAAGAGTCAAAGTGACATCATAGTAGTAGCGAATGAAGACAGTTAACACTGTGCTCATCCTCTGGAAAACGATGTGGACCATTGGTACTAGGTGCATTTAGTCCTTAACGGATAGTAAGGCAGAAAAAGAAACTAATCTAAGCAACGCATTTATCTGAATACAATCCGAATAATAATAAAACCTTCCCAATCATGAAGTCTTTCAAGGAGAAATCGTATTTGCTCCCATACATCAAATTCCACAGCATCGAAATCAAGCGTTCATTTACAATCAAATGTGTCAGTCAGGAAGCTGTACCCAAAAGAAAAAAAACAATAGCCTGGTTATTAAACATCAGTAAGTGATGTGTCTAAGTCAAAATCCAACTCTGTACTGTAACTAGTGATTTTTCAAAGATTTAAACAAACCCTTAAACCAGTAAAACAAATTAACTTCAGAGTTAAAGCTATTTCTTCTAGCTCACTGTCTAGATAACATGGCACACAACACTTGCTTCCACAGGCACAGTTCTTTCGCAGCAGTAGCAACCTGAATGGCATAAACCTGACTTTTCCTGTCCCCCCTGCATTGCTCCTGTGGGTACTGTAATTCCATGACCATCCCGGCATCGCTTCTGATGGGTACAGAATCTCCTTCCTGCACTGATGTGGAGTGTCTTAGTCAAATATGTGCCCAGCTTCTACCATGCTGCTAAGCACTGCTGTGGATTTCTGGGGACGTACAGAAGGGGGTTTGTTTATATTAAAGCAACAGGCAGTCTGACCACACGTCCTCAACGCCGTAATTTCAGGCATCTTTTTGCCACGGTAACACTATTCTTTGCAATTTTAGGCAATTTTGCCAACAGAGTCTAGCAAACTGGCTTCCAAGAGAATCTTCTAGCACTGCACTCTGCTAACAGCAGCTATGAATTAATGACCAACCTGCATACCCAAGATGGACATGGCTACTACAGATGAAGATCAATGTATTCTGAGACTGTATATATCTTCTTTGCCACTTAAATGACTTTCGTGATGTTAGACAAATAGATTTGTATGTTAACTTTAAAGGACAACAAAAACATAAAAGGTTACAAACTAGACAATCGCTGGTATTAAATATTACCTTTCCTGTAACTAAAAAAATGGCCAATATTAATCAGTAAACTGGTGTATTTCAACATGAAAGTCTTTTAACCTCAGTAATTTCTGCTTCCTTCCTTCCTCCCCCCCAGTAAAGCCAGGAATTGTATAGAAAATTAGTTTTGCTTCAAGGTACAGCAGATCAGCATTCAGTTGGGTTAACGTGTCCATCATAGATCCTCTCTCGGTTTGGTGGCTCGGTTGTCCTCTTTGATGCTATTAGATTTCTTGTCTGCATCTTTTTTCTTCTTTGCTTTTTCAGGTTTTGTTTTGTTTTTCACTTTCTCACTTTCTCCTGCTCCTTTGCCAGGATAAACCTGACCTTCCAGAGTAACATCCGCACACCTTTCCTGATTTATCAAGAAGTCTTTGATCTCCCAGGCGTAGCCACCATCGCGTAACATAAAGATGGCACGATTTGAGCCAACAATAAACCTAGAGGAAAGAAACACTTTTTTCAGTTAGCTGTGTCTTTCAAGCAGCACATTTTCCTTAACCCAGAGCACCTCCACAACTGAGGTACACATTCAAGAGCAAGAAGCCGGTGGTGGTGGTGTTGCCTGGGGATGGCAACAAGAGAACAATTTTTTAGCACATGTAAGAATAAAATGTTTACAAATAACCAAGGAGGAGTAAAAACATAAAGAAAACTTAACTGATTCAGTACTATGTAAAATCCAGCAATGGGGATTAAATTGGCTTTACACACCACAGCGCTTCTCAGTCTCAATACAAGAGCACAACATTCCTCTGTTTTCAAATGATCCTCTCTCTCTGAGAGAAAACCCACATTTTCTAGCAAGGGGAACAAAAAGCTTTTGTGGTGTCAAGTCTTCCAAGTGTGATGTTTTCCATCAAGCACATAAAAGGCACACTACCGCAGCTAAACCCGATAAATAGCTGAAACATAACGAAAGAAAAAGAAACCAGGCTATACAGACATCATGCATAAGCCTTGAAAAGATCTGTGCACCACACGAGAATTTTTGTAGCGTGACTGAAAACAAACTGGCATATAAACTGATACAGAAACAAAGAAACAGCAATGGATGGTGAAGGTGGGCAAGGGCACAGGATGAACAGCTGAAAAGGTTTTTGGGAAGAAAGAAACAAGGGTTCTGTAAAAGCCAGAACTTGATCCTTGCGTCGAACAGCTTACCTTTGCACATCATAGTTCGCATTGAAGAGGCTGCCCTGCCACAAGCTAGTAATTTCTTCCGTCTCCTTTTCTGTGGGATTTCCCGACACCGTGACAAACATCATCAAAGTCTTCCCCTTTTTCGTCAGCTTCAGGATACTTTCAGGCTTGCCTGGATCAATTTTTGAGAAATCTATTGGTGCTGGGGGCCTCTTGTGCTCAGGAAGATCCCCCTCTTCAATGTCATCATCTTTCTGTTTTGAAAAGGAAAAGGAAGCTTTGAACTCAACCGTTCCACAAAGTTGTTCTTTTTTAAAACTTCCCATTGTTTGGAGAATAACTCTGCTTTCATGAAGTGAAAGCAGTGTGTAGTTTAATGATGGAGAGTCTCAAACCAAAAGAAATAGTTCTGTCTCAAGATATTTCACCAAGAGTGCTCTTCCCATTTATAACGCTCCCCTCAAAACAATGCACATTTTCATACTGACAAATAGAATCTCCTTTCACCATGTATGGAGAAATATTTCATCCACAAGGCTAATTCAATACAACCTCATCTGGGTACTTCATGAAATAACTTTTTTCTTCACAGTTTAACTGATATTTATGAAGTGTACAAGATGGATTGAGAAAGCTGCACTAAAAAGCCTCAAACACACACAAATAAAAACGACATCCACTTGCATATTGCTTTCGGAGGTCAAAACTCGCTTCTGGGAATCCTGGGATCACGTGAGAATTTAATTTTCCTTACTTTGTGTCTTCAAATAAATAAAAAGGCAAGAATTCAGAATTTCAAAGCTCATGCCACAGGACAACTTTTATTAAGTGTTTTGTGAGTTTTCTAATGCACAGATGAAGAGCAGCTCACATTCTGACAACATAATCACTAAGAATACGTTGCTTTTAGAATAGAAAAAACCTCTTGATGTCTCCGCTGAGGTTGACAGGCATTTAAATATTTGGAAAGGCAGAATTCAAACCGCTGTCCCCTAAAACAGCTCCCAATGGAGAGGAGTGAATACACTGACAATTTACATTGAGCTAGAGCTTGACTTCTTAAACAGTATTTGTATCACAAAATTAAAAAAGAAAAAAAATCCCAAAAACAAACCCCAGAAAAATACAGAAATCTTATACTGGCATCTACCCAAGCACCAGTAAATCAGCGGGAATTAAGGCAGATATTTTAGATTTTGTTTTGACTTCAAACATGCAGTGAAAATATGCATCAATCTACTAGGAACATGAACTGTAGCAGTATCTAAAAATATTCCCTTCAGAAGCCTCAAAGGTCAGGAGCTGAATTTGATTTGTAGATCTAAGTAGGCATCACCATCTCATCTCTGCACATATACAAACTCTACATCATCCTCCTACAACATCCCACTACAGGGAGTGTCCCATATCCTTTAAAGGTTACGGTTTCATACAAGTGACCTATGTTCTTGTCCCATCTCCATTATTACACAGAGCTTGCTGTCTTTCTGACAAAAGACTTTAAAATGTAGATACTACAAACTAAAAGTTGTAGAAGCCTTAGATTTTATCCTCTCTTGCCTTACAAATTCTCTGTTTCAACTGTGCAAGCCTGACACATGGTTTCAAGTAGTTCACACACCACTGAAAATCCCATATTAAGAGAACTGTGAGTAAAGGAGAGCCCCAGGAAAATCCCGCTGCCCTCACTATGTGGGAACAATACTTAGAGTAAGTGGGAAAATGCTCATATTGGTAAAGTACAGTGAAAATACAAAATCCTACATGATCATATGAAAAATGTTCTTTGGAAGTAAAAGCAAATCAATCCTAATTTTAGTCCAGTTTGGCTAGTGCAAAACCAGCTTATTTCACAGTTTTGAAAGGGAAAGGCAGAAACAAATGTTCCCAAATACACCTTAAGCAATACAGAAATTGACTTCAGACTTAGTGACAACACAACGTACTAACGTACATTGCCTATTTTTCCCTTAACTATTCAACCAAATGCTTAAAGTTGTATTCTACTGTTTGAATAGAAATATTAAATGAAGTGGTCAAAAGCTCCCCTACACCACACTCCTCTTCTTGATCCTGTACAAACTATCATGCAGTTTTGTATTTATAAAGTTATTTACAAAGCAAAAGACTGGAAGAAAAGTGTGAGCTTTTGCTTTTAAAAGTCTAGCAGATTTGTTCATTTAAACAGTAACACAAGGCTTTGGAAGGAAAGCATCACACGGATACAGGAATAACTAACTATATGTTCCTTTTCTTTCTCCTCCCCTGAGCTCTCATTCTCGTGCATTTCCCATCAATACTCTGGATTTTTATTTTTAAAAACATTAGCAACACATGTCACCTAATTCCTCAGCCTATTCAATAATCTTAGCTCAGAGTCTAGCCTGAGAAACCCTGAGCTTACAATAACAATGAACTATTTAAAGAATATGACATTTCAGTAACAGAAAGACCCCGGGATCAGATTCTCAGTTCTGTTTCCAGCTCCTCTGGACTCAAGGCTGCTGGAGAGTCCCTTGCCATGAGGGAAATCCCTAAGTGGCTTCCTTTAAGCTCCAGCTGTGCAATCGAGCTGCTGAAGCAACCTCTCTCTCTTTTCTCCATTCCCCATGCTCATTTTCCACTAGATCACTCTCCCAGCTCACCAAGCAGTCGTGCATCTGGTTGCACCAGCATGGTGCACGGGACAGCACAAGCAGCTGAACAGAGAGGTGGCTGCTTCTTCAGGGAAGGCCGCTGGAACCCCAGCCGCAGCCTCACCAGGCTTGTGGCTGAACACAAGGATGTTATAATCACCATCCTCCAATGCTTTTAGACTTACTACCAGGGAAATAAAAAATATTAGGAGTCATCTCACCCAGTTGAAAGCAGTGACTCTTGATTCTGTACAGATCTCTACCCTGCACCCCTCACTCCTGGGCATAATTCCTGCTCTTATCCAAATTCATAATGGCCCCTTTGTGTCTCATCCCACTCCCTCAAGTTCACTCACGCCCCTTCTCCTCTATCCTCCAGCCCCATCCTCTCAAGTCTTTCATGTTCCTTATATGTCCTGACTACCACCAGGCAAAATGCCATACAGCTGACCAGCCCCAAGACCAAACAACTGCTAATTGTTGAGCCTCTGCTCCAGTAACTTTTTACTTCTCAGGCTCTGGTTGTATGTGCGTTTCCTCAGCAGCAATGCCAACCCGAGCAGCCCCCTTCCCAGCTGCTCAGCCACATCTGCACGCAACATGGCTACAGGCAGTTGTGCAGCACATGGAGAAATGGACCAGAGACCTTCTCCAGCTAAAGAGGAAAAACTTTGAGCAGCCTCCCGACGCTGCCTGCCACATGGAGAACAAACAGCCAAAGAGTCGTGACAAGTATCAACCTCAGCCTCCCTTTCATCCAGACATACAATTCACATACTCAGAGATGCTCAGCTTTTAAGATATTTCCCACAATGCCATACTTGGTTGAAGCTGGCCAATATTATCATTTAAGCTTTGATTTTTTTAACAGCTGGGACTACCTGGTCCTTAACTGATACCACTAACAGAAAGGTGAACTTTGAGATTTTTTATATGATTTTATTTGAAATCTTAACTCAATTTTCTAAGAATCCCCTTCCTAAAGGAAGACACATAGTAACAGTCCATGGGATGAACAAGTACATAACCTGCCAACCCACTTCAAGACAGACATCCTTACTTCTCACAGAAGTTACTTTATCTATACTACAGGAAGAAGATCTTCTCCACCTTGACTTATAACTGTAACCGGTGTTACAGATGTCAGAAGTTTTCACTCTATTATCCCTCCAGTTTTTGTGCAAAACATTCTGGGAAACAGCCTCATGGGAAAGAGTAAGACACTGGTGAGCGCTCTGGCGTTTATCAGATGATGAAGATAGAAATAGTGAAAAGAAAGTGTGGCATGACAACCACATGGAGAAAGGAGTGCTGGGGAACTGTCAAAGTTAAGGCAGTAGGCTGATGGGGATGAAAAGCGGACCCGAGAGAGCTGGAATTAGAAGTCATTACTACAAGAAGTGGCAAGGAAGGAAACACCAAGTCAAAGAAACAACTACATAGCTACTCTGTATACGAGTATTTCTCCAGCTATTCACCTTTTGGTCACAAAACAAAATGATGTCCCTTAATTCCGCAAAACAGCAGACACATAGGTCAGAGCAGATTGTCGGCATGCATGGCCAGCCTGTGTTTGGGGCTCAGGCGGTGGGAGGAGGGCGGGAAGGGCACAGCAGAGCAGGCTGTGGGCACCCGGAGTGAAGGCAGNGGAAGGCGGCCCCGGCTGCCTTAAAGGGGCGGGGGCAGCGGCGGCTCGGTCCGTGAGGGAAAGAGGAGGAGGAGGGGCTGGAAAGGGAGAAGGGTCAGCGATAGAGGCTGAGCGGTGGGCTGGGCGTCAGCGGGGGCAGGGACTAGGGGATGGGGCAAACAGCCGCCCGGAGGGCCAATGCTGACTGCTCCGAAGGAAGGGAGGTGCTGCTGCTGCCCGAAGCGTGCCCGAGTACCGGGAGCGAGCCGTGGCGAGGTTAGGATGCCGAGCGCACCCCTCCTCTTCCTCCCCCGCGATGTCGGACGCGGCGTGTGAGGCGCCGTCCCGCGGGCTACAAAAGGCCGTTTCAGGAGGCTCTGGCCAGTCCCGGCCCGCTGCGGCCCCGCCGCGCCGGGTGTGGTCCCGGCAAACTGAGTGAAAGGTGGACATTGGCTGGTTGCTTTGGGGGTTTTGCTCTTTTTTTTTTGTTTTGTTGGTTTTGGGGTTTTTTTTGTTGGTTGGTTGGTTGTTTTTTTAGAAAGTATGATCGACCAACTCCCGGAATATGAACTNGGAAGATCTTCTCCACCTTGACTTATAACTGTAACCGGTGTTACAGATGTCAGAAGTTTTCACTCTATTATCCCTCCAGTTTTTGTGCAAAACATTCTGGGAAACAGCCTCATGGGAAAGAGTAAGACACTGGTGAGCGCTCTGGCGTTTATCAGATGATGAAGATAGAAATAGTGAAAAGAAAGTGTGGCATGACAACCACATGGAGAAAGGAGTGCTGGGGAACTGTCAAAGTTAAGGCAGTAGGCTGATGGGGATGAAAAGCGGACCCGAGAGAGCTGGAATTAGAAGTCATTACTACAAGAAGTGGCAAGGAAGGAAACACCAAGTCAAATAAACAACTACACAGCTACTCTGTATACGAGTATTTCTCCAGCTATTCACCTTTTGGTCACAAAACAAAATGATGTCCCTTAATTCCGCAAAACAGCAGACACATAGGTCAGAGCAGATTGTCGGCATGCATGGCCAGCCTGTGTTTGGGGCTCAGGCGGTGGGAGGAGGGCGGGAAGGGCACAGCAGAGCAGGCTGTGGGCACCCGGAGTGAAGGCAGCTCCCGCAGCAGACCCTTCTGCGCCTGCTCGCCTCGATTTTGTAACTTCCCCGACACGAACCCAGAGTCTCACAGGAAAGAAACCGCCACCCGCCACCCTAACGCCACCAGGCTTTGGGGATCCCTTCTGCCCGTTCCAGGCCAGGGCCCCTGCCAGGCTCGGGGAAAGGACAGCCGGGCCGCAGGCGCCAAACCTCCCGCCTTCCCCCCGAGGAGGCGAGGCGGGGCCGGACGGAGGG
>VWZK01019267.1:93363-201280 GCA_013396935.1 Baryphthengus martii | reverse complement strand
GCTCTGGCAAGTCCAGCAGCGAGGTGTCTGGCGGCGGCATCCCCAGCAGCAGTTCCCTGCAGAGGAAGAAACTCATCTCTATCTGCGACCACTGCAAGATCAAGATGCAACTGGTGGCTGATCTGCTGCTGCTGTCGAGCGAGACCAGGCCGGTGAACACGGAGAGCCTGTCTGTCTTTGGCGAGTCCTTCGAGAAGTGCAGGGACACGATCATTGCCAGGACCAAAGGACTCTCCATCTTGACCCATGACGTCCAGAGCCAGCTCAACATGGGACGCTTCGGGGAGGTGGGGGAAAGCCTGATGGAGATGGGGGAGCTGGTGGTCTCCCTGACCGAATGCTCTGCCCATGCTGCCTACCTGGCTGCAGTGGAGACTCCGGGGGCCCAGCCTGCTATGCCTGGCTTGGTGGATCGCTACAAGGTGACCCGATGTAGGCATGAGGTGGAGCACGGCTGCGGGGTCTTGAAGACCACCCCTTTAGCAGATATGAGCCCTCAGCTTCTGCTGGAGGTTTCTCAGAACATGTCCAAGAACTTGAAATTCCTGACAGATGCCTGCGTGCTGGCCAGTGAGAAATCCAAGGATAAATTTGCTAAGGAGCAGTTCAAACTCAGTGTCAAATGTATGAGCACCAGCGCTTCTGCCCTCTTGGCGTGTGTCAAGGAGGTCAAGACTTCACCCAGCGAGCTGACCAGGAACCGGTGCGTCTTGTTCAGTGGACCTTTGGTGCAGTCTGTCTACGCTCTGGTGGGCTTTGCCACTGAGCCCCAGTTTTTGGGTAAAGCTGCCACCATTAATCCAGAGGGCAAAGCTGTGCAAACTGCCATCCTAGGAGGAGCCATGAGTGTGGTATCTGCTTGTGTGCTCCTGACCCAATGCCTCAGGGATATAGCCCAACACCCCGAAAGTAGCACCAAAATGAGCGATTACAGGGAAAGGTTGAGGAACTCAGCTTGCGCCGTCTCGGATGGTTGCAACCTGTTATCTCAGGCACTAAGAGAAAGATCTTCACCCAGGACTTTACCGCCAGTGAACTCCAATTCTGTGAATTAACCCCCACATCTTCTGTTTAAATCCCAGTCATTGCTAAAGGAAAATAATATCCCACCTCCTCACCCCTTTTTTGTATACCAAAGAATTCGCTTGGATAAGCCCAATCCTTTAATTTCACGTGGTGAAGAAGCAGAACCTATTCAAACTATACGTACTAATAAAGGTAGCCACTTTTGGCTTCTTTTTATTTTACTTTAAGATCAAGCAAGTATCTGCAGATAAATTTTCCTTTATTCAACAAGGTCTTCACACAAATGGTAATAGTAACTGTTTAAAAGTTTTGTTTTATATTTGGGGAGGTGGGGGTATCTTAAAAAAAAGGAGAGAAAAAAAAAAAGCTTTAATCGCGCTGGGTGCGGTTTTTAAAGTTTGTCTTGTCTTCCGAAATTTCCCTTCTAAATTTTACTGTTCGGTTGTGCAGGAAAAAGGTTACCTCAGTTCTCACTCATTTAAAAAAAAAAAAATGAAAAAAACCCAACAACACATAGATGATGGATGTAGCTACTATTTTGTTTGGTTTTGTTTTGTATGACTTTTTTTGTTGTTTTGTTTTGCATCAAGTGTTAGGTTAGAAGTGCATTTGATGTGTAGGAGTGGAAGGACTGGAGGTTGTGATTATGTTTTCCATGTGTTGATTTCCAAACTGGGGGAAAAGCTACTGTGAGTGTTTAAACAAACAAACAAAAAATTACACTATAACAAGTGATTTTTAATTTTTTTTTTTCCAATGTCAGTTTTTATCTTGCATGTACTGGAGTATTTATTTCATCTATTAAAATGTTATGTTTCTCAGATGTCTTTTTGTGACTCTCTTAATAATTGAACAAACTAGGCCTGTTTGCATTGTATGTCATTTCCCCCAGGGAATGGGTGGTACAAATGTAACTGTAGTTCTAGACAGCAGCATACAGGCTTCAAGTCAGTTCTATTTTCATAAATACTCTCTCTCCCCCAGCACCACCGCTCCTCTTCAGGACGCCTCTGACAGAGATAGGTTGTGGTTGTATTTAGGGAAGGCTGGGCAGTGCCGCGTGCGGTGGGATGGCTCTGGCTGCGGAGTGCCGGCGGGTGCTGCGGCGGGGCATAGGCTGGCTTTGTTTGTCTTTATCGGCACTCGGTGTTATCTTTTGAGAATGCTTTGTATTTTAACTCTTGCAGATGTTGTGGGCCATCTGTGTTAAATCTCTGCGTTTCCATATTAATTTACCAACGGTTTCTTGAAAAACTTTACCCTGCTCGATAGCCCTGCGTGTTCCGTGTGTCTGCTTAGGATTGTGAAGGTTTGCCGGAGTGGGTCCTTTGATTCCTTGGAGGTTTGTGCTGGAGCTTCTCAGTACAGGTTTCTGTCAAAGTACTTCAAGTTTGTTGGTGTAGATAACAGGAAAAGTTAACTAACTTTTGAGGCCCAGTCCACCTCAAGTTAATTCCTTGGAAATTGTGAGCGGACCTTAGGGTATACTGCAGTGGTTCCCGTAATTGCAGTGATGGGTTTTTTCAGCCTAGTCTTTATGGACCCGTGGGATCTGTTGTCTTCTATACATTCCCTGAAAGGTAAATGGAAGAACAAGGCTTCTGTCAAGGAGGCTTTGTCTGTCCAGCTCCATTGAGTAACTTTTTTTTGGTAGGTCTGCAAATTGAACAATGTGGAGAATGTACTTAAAAATGTTGTTACCATGGTTTAAACCTTTTCTGTACAAGTACTGTCCTATTTATACCTTGGAAGAAGTAAACCTTTCACTTTTGGATATGGAACAATCCTGGAATAGCAAAAGGTCTTCCTTTTATAGCGTTATTGTTCTTGCACATGATGCTTTTACTTAATTTCAAAGGGGAGTGAAACATTACTGGGCAGTGGACAAATACATCCTTTTGAAGGAGATACAAACTAAGCTTATATATCCATATCTTCAAGGTTAGGAAAAAACAATTCCTTGACTTAAGTACAGTGGGCCCCAGTATTAGGTTTTGTTTATTTTTAAATGAAACTTTTCTGACTTCAGTGAATTGTATGATCAGGACTTTTCTTTGTGAAAAATCAGTCCCAAATTATGTTCCTCTGGGGTATGGTTTTCTCACTACGTTATCTCTGATGCAATATAGGCCTAGCAGTATATGCTGCAGGGACATCTTTGCAGTATAATATACGAGTTCTCTCACTGTTTTTTCATAAATGACTATATACAGACTGTGTTCTAACTTTTGACTTGGATGGCTCCGCAGGTATTTCCTCGGAGGCTCTCTCAAGTGCATGCACACACCATTTCCCATCTGGATGGCAGGAACAGCTGTAGGACTCTGGAGGGATTCATAGGAGGCCAAGGCCATCTACAAGGGAGGTCTTGTGCCTCTGTAGTGTTTGCGATTGTCTGCTCGACTCTCCTTTGTAAGTCCCTCTGCTGTAGCGTGTCTCTGTGGAAGCCCAGATACCGTTCCAATCAAGCCTTCCTTCTTTTCCGCCGTTGCACTGAGGGGAAGGAGGAAAAAGGGGCTTAGCTAACGTAATGCTTTCAGGATGTACTATCTTCTGTGGCTGCAGACAGGAGGTGAGGAACTGGCTCCACCCTTCCTTTGCATAGATCCTAGATGGTGCAGAACTTCGTGTGGGACGTGTGGAGATGGTTCTGAGGAGGCTGCAGGGCAGTGCTGCCCGAGGAGGGTACAGGTACCAGGGCGGCATCTTTGAGCTCCAGTTCTTTTAAGTTCCCGTGACCTACATTTGTGGGGCCCGCTTCCAGATATAAACCAGAGAATTCTGAAGGGCAGCTCTGCAGCAAGTCTGACAAAAAAAAAAAAAAAAAAAGTAACGTCCCACTGGCTCTTTTGATGTTTCAACTTAATAATTTTTGGTGCTGCTGAACTAATTAGATTCTTTTTGATTCATTTATACATTGTTGAGGTTATATGGATCACAGTGCAGCCGTATTATTACCTCAGCATAGGAAAGGCAATATATTATTAATGATGATGGTGCCAACTTTTGTTGTGCTGAGATTTTAAGCGGTTTACTGCAGTTTTTGTTTTAACAAGGATACTGCACATTCTTTCTCCCTTTCTGATTATATTTTGAAGTGACGTACGTGCACTCGTATATAAATAAATATGTGGGGTTTGGGGGGATTCAGTTTTAATAAAATAAAATGTGAAATATAGTCAGGCCATGATTTTAATTAACAGGCTGATTTAAAAATATATGTATACAGAAGTAGTAAATTCGTCAAAGTAACTTACTGTAACATTTTAAATTAACAGTAATTCTAACACTTCAAAATGTTCAATCATTTCTTTCCAGAGTAGAACTCGCACAAAGGGAACCATGTGCTCCCTGGCCTCAGCTCAAGAGACTATCTGTCAAAATCTGTGCTATTCATAAAATTAGCAAAACAAAGTTCAAAGAAAAGGCTTTTGATGCAAACAAGTACAACTGTTTTTATGCACTCTGAGTAAATGATTAACTGGAAAAAGTCTGTATGTACATAGGCGCATTGTGGCATTTTCTGAGCTGAAGGACTGTGGTTCCACTATGAAGCCTGAACTTAACATGTATTTTAAATGCTGTAGTGCCACATTTATAAAGACTTAATGTATATTGTGATAATTTATTTGGAATGTATTCCTGTAGAAATATGAATTTTGATATAAGATATTATTTCAGTAGGTATGTTCATGTTGTTCATTTACTATGTACTCTCTGGGACAGAAAAAATGCGTAATGGACTAGTTTTCAGGGTGCAGTTGCAGGCCACATCTAGGTCTCTGATTATCACTTGGTATCATACTTTAGGTCCTTGTTGCCCAAATGCTTACACCATTTAGGTCAACAGGTAGTGTCACTATTCCAACATAGGCTTAAACATGAGCTGTGTTTTCTGATCTGTAACCTTGGTGATTCTGACAAAACAAAACAGAATTTCAAGGTGCCTATATCAAATATGATCTACTGTAATAGTGCACTTAATAAAAGGGTTAACTTATTTCTAAACATGTTATGCAATGCACATTTGTAGCCAAAAATAACACTATCACCACCAAAAGAGTGTTAAGCTTATTTTTTAAAAGTAAGAATTTTTTAATAGGCAAGAAGTTGTCATTTTTGTATTGTCTCTGAATTTGATATTACCTTTTGGTTGCTACTTCATCGTAGTGATGTTCATTATTGATTTAATGCAGCAGCTGAGTCTCCAAATTTGAGATCGGACCAAGGTTTTTTTCTGATTCTAAAAAAAACCCAAACCAATTTCTGTAAGACAACCAGTAAAATAACAGCAAAATGCTATTGAAAAGCAAGTACACTATTTAAGGGAACGTGGAAATGTAAATCCATGTTATTTTTCAAAACTAAGAAGAAATAAAAAAAAAAAAGACCATGGGTCAGATAATTCCCTTCACTTTTTACCACAGGAAATGATCAAAGTAGCAGAAAATCTGCTCTTTTTGGCCAAACTTCTGTCAGAGGCAGAAGTGGTCGAGCCAACACATGGTGTATGCAGCCTTGCAGCAAGAGGGGATGTGGCTGATGGGAAAGGAGGTGGAACCAGGGAAAATCTGTAGGGTAATACCTCCTATTAAACCCACAGGAATTTTCCTATTCTAGATAAAACAGAGGCTGATCCAATAAAGCAAATCTCAAACAACGCAACCTTTCTTTCTGGGCTGGTGGATGAAGATGTGGGGCTAGGAGTTTTTGGGATGCTCTGCTTTTAGCAGCTGTATTGCTGTAGGGAACCAAGGGCCTCTAGGGTTGCCGTAGGATATGTTTGAAGCACAGGCAAAAGTGTGTACCTGCCAGAACAGTTTGGTGGAAAATGAAGGGGTTGGCTTGTTTTGTGTTTTGTTGGTTTTTTTCCCCTTTCTTCTCTGTCAGGCTCTTTCTAGACTTTACAAGCAGAAGCAGATGGTAGGGACTAGTACATTTTACTTCTTTGTTCTTTCTGCCTGTAAAAGGTGCCAGATGGGCAATAATAAAGAGAAATTCTCTTCCTGTAGTCCAGGGATAGTGAAAATGCAGAGCTTCAAGGCTGTCCTATCCTCAGGATCACCATCACATGCTTTTTTTTGAGGCCCACTGGTTTTACTTTTTGACTTTTTGCCAAGCAACTGACAGAAATTCCCAGTGGCAACTTGACAGGGGCATCAAGACCATTAAAATATTTCATATAGGGCACCAAACCACCACTGGGTTTGGATCATTCACAAACTGGCCAAAAAATACACAGGCTGGGTATGAAGTGCAAGGCCAGATCCTTCATGTGAGTAACTTGGAACATTAAATACTGTGCACTCTGAGAGGTGTTTATTTACTTGGGAATTATGAATTATCAAAATTTTTATGTACGAATAGTTCAACGGTATATTTAATTAA
Source organism: Baryphthengus martii (assembly GCA_013396935.1). Taxonomy (NCBI): domain Eukaryota; kingdom Metazoa; phylum Chordata; class Aves; order Coraciiformes; family Momotidae; genus Baryphthengus; species Baryphthengus martii. The sequence continues at coordinate 194,866 of VWZK01019267.1, read as the reverse complement.
CATAATGAGCAGCAGTATTCTGAATCATTTTCTTAATGAAGATGGACATCTATGGACATAAAGGGCCTCATCCATGACTCAATGAAGTCTGTATAATTAAATATTAATATTTTTCAGAAACTATATTAAAATGTTTTGGGGTCATTTTGTGTTGTAAAGCAAGAAATTATATATTGATTTTCACTAATTGGAATCTTTTCCTAGAACTGCCTTTTTTTGCACTAGAGTCCTTTGAACCTAAGGGGCTTTTTTTGTTTCTGATTTTTTTAATTTTTTTTTTTTTTTAAAAAACCACACAGTGTATGATGCTATATTCTGACAAGTCAAAATCAGCATATTGAGATTAATGCAGAGATTCCTGGGGTCTTTTGTCAGCCTGCCAAACTCTTGTTCCTGTTCTAACTTAATTTTTTATAATTTCCTTTTATGTTAATAAAGGCTGCTTGTGGCTGTAAAACTTGAAGTTGTCTTTCTCCATGGACAGCCTGGTTCTTATGTAGATACTATTTAGATTATTTAGAAATCCTGCTGGTTGCCAGATGGAGCTCTTTTGGGTTTTATGTTAAATACTTGGAAAGCTAAATAGCTTGATTTTTCTCTCCTTCCTCCTTTCCTCCCCCCCTCCCCCAGCAAAATAAATAAATACTTGAAAAGTGATTACTAACAAGTTGCTTAACTTCAGTTTTAAAATCAAATTAGTTTGAGGTGAAGTGACAGCAAGTATGAGATATCTCAGGGTAGTTGGGGTTTGGAGGGGTTTGACTTACCTACTAAGATTTTAAACCAAGTTTTTCTCCAGGTTTGTTTGGGCAGCAGGAACCTGAAGATTAGTCTAAGGATAGAGAATCCAGAAAAGCATAGAACACAGCCCTGAATCCTGCAGTAGCATTTCTTACAGAATCTGGACTTCAGATGGAAACCCCAAGACAGTCTTAGACTGCCATGGCTGCTAGGATTGCTGAAAATAATTGGAAGGGTGTGGTTCAGTGGTATGCTGAGCTGCTGCGAGCCGCTTCTATCCCTCAATGAGCTTAACCAGCCTCTGGATGATCTGGAGTCTCAGCAGGTAGCTCCTGTGTTTCTCACCTCCCTGCTTTGAACAATTAGGTGAGCCAGTAGGGAGGAGAAATTTGACATTAAGTTTGCCATTGCCAGCATGGAGCCTTGAAGTTGTTTACAAATCATACCACTGGCACTGGGAGCCCACATGGATGCCAGGGTGGAGACTCATAACGAGATGGTTTGAAACTGCTTTTATTCATTCCCCTGACCTTTGGGGTGCTTCACTCTTCAGTCCATTCCATCAGTTGAGTTCACAGGATCTGCATTAGTGCACAGAGCACCAGCAGCAGAGCCAGGCCAGGGCTGGTTGTCTTTTGTCTGGATTTTGGCAATTGAGAGGCTTCATTTGTGGAAAATCAGGCAAACTGCTGAGTCTAGGAATGTTTCTCAAAAAAGCAGTGCCTGCTGGGCACTGTGGCATCGATGAACTGAAGTACCTTCTGCTTCATACTCGGTATATACAGAGTGTTCCTCTAGTTCATGCAGAAGGTACTTGGGAACCACTGGATGTCAGTCATAATTCTGTTATCAATTGCCAAATGGTCAAGACAGTAACTTTGGCCTCTAAGATTTTTAAAGTACAGAATAAAAAATGCCATTTCCTAGTCATTTTTTCCAGTATGTATTGATTCTGTCTGGTTCACATTAAATATAGGAAGTGTCTTGAATTGGTAGGCATGCTGTTCAGGTGTACTTTGGCCCCTATTTGCATTCTGAACATGCACAGTAGGGAAAAAAGTGAGAAAAGTCAGGTAGATATATATGTGCAGTGTGACAAATTACAGGCCCTGTAGCACTTCTGAATTGGCATGCAGTTAAGGCACTGGTCTTATTTAAATGCGTCAAATTTAGTCGATGTTTAAAAATTTACTTTCTGTTTAAAAATTTACTGTGGAATCAATCTGTTCTGGCAATATTAGATTCATGGTTCAAAAACTTTATCCCTTTTTATCATCTTAAAAGTAGCTATTAGTCTAAAACTTTTCAATCTCTGGATCTGGCATAAAAAATAAAAAGGAAATTGAGCCCTCTATTTCAGTTTTAATATTTTTGAAAGCTTTCAGGCTAATGGGTTGACCTATTTTTATATTACAGAACATGGAAAAATAGTGGGTGTATTCTTTTTCACATTGAACTGAGGTGTTGTTTCTCTGCTCATAATTAAAAAATCGCTTTTTAGAAATTCAGGTTGATCCTAGGCATTGCAAGAAAATATATGAGCAAAACTATCTGTGTGAAATTCCTTAATACTGACTTTAGTCATGAACTCATTCAGAATCTGTAATCGTGTCTTCTCTTGTGACTGTCATGTTAGAGGAGTTTGTCCTAACAGCCTGTAAATGGAGCTGGTAGCATTGGAACAGGCTGAAGAGCAGCTGAAGTGAGTGGTACAAGCTCCAGAGACACAAGCACTGTCTTTGAAACTTCAGAGATAAGTGCTGGTGGCTAGGGAACTGCAGCTTGTAATACTCATGAAGAGTTACAATGAAATACAGGACTGAAAAAAGCTACCAGCAAGAGATGTTTGTTTCAAAGTGAGGACACAATTTACAGTTTTTAAGGGAGAAAAAAAAAAAAATAAAATATTTGGTCAGAACTCTGAGTATTTAGGGGCTTTATTCCTATTGATTTTCAGTGAGAGCTGTATGTCTAGGTTTTTTGTGGATCTGGTAATTTGTGATGCACGTTGAATGCCTGTGGTTTTAAAATTAATTCTCAGATGTTGTGGTAGAGTTTTACTGAAAATATAAAGCTAGGAAATTTGCAGTTGAAGTATGAACGTGGGCCATAATTCTGTTCTTACGATCCTGACCTTTCCCTATGGGTTAAAAGCTCTTGTTATCTTTGCATATGCCCTGGCTGGCAAGCAGCCAAAGGCCCAACTCTACCTCATTTGTCTCTTATGGTTGCCAGATGCCAGCATCGTGCCTCTTGCCTTCACATCAGAATCACAAATTTCACTTCTCTCCATCCACCCTCTGCTCCTGGTACAACACCCAGATGTGGAATAGGGATCCCTTTGTACTCCGTGCATGTTATCCTCAATAGAGGCCAGATACACAAAGATAGTTCTTGTTAATTGAGGTCCAGATCTCGTTAGAAACATAGTTTTCTCTGTATGCAAATTCCAACTACCTCAGTGCCACATACATCCTTTCAAAATGGGTCTTGAAGAGTTGCCTGTAATCCCTATTCCCCAGAACTATGTTTTGTGCATTGCTTCTCAAAGCGTTCTAATGATATTCAGAAGAAAGGATAATCTGACTACATATTTATGAGGTAATTTTTAGCTGGGGAGGTTGCAGGTGAGCTGGATACCATGAGGTGTAGGTTAGCGGCTAGCTTGAAATTGTAGCAGCTCTAGGTGCCAGTTTCCCAACAGAGTAGATTTTGGGCTTTATGTGGCATGTGCTGTCTCTTCTAATTAATTATACTCTTCTGCTAACATTGTGTATGGAGTTAATCTGTAATTTTGAATTCAATAACAGAGAGATAGCATCTGGATTTACACTGTTCTGTAAAATCTATTTATTGATGAATGTCCTATAACTTTTCTATATTGGACCTTGGGCCTTCTTTTAAAATTTACTGTCTTGCCACAGGTTTTTGTTTATCAAAATTACCTTAATTTTCTCTCCAACTGAAAAAAAACAACACAAAAAACCCAAACAAAACCCTACCTGGTATACTTACCCAGTTCCCTGCCTATCTGCCTTTTATGGACTCTTTCAAGATAATTAGATGAAAATCGGTTTCTTTGAAAAATAATTTTACTCCTAAATTTCAAAGTCATAGTCTGAAACTTGTGAGCATTTTGGTTTGTATGTGATTAAAACCACATCTGTTCATTGGGATAGAACGGAGGAAAACACATGCTTTTCTGTCTTGGTACATAAGATAACAAAAGGCCAAATGTTCTTTGGTTCATTTACATGATTGTAACTGTAGTACACAAAAATGCTTGGCTGCATCAATATTGCAATATTTGGAGACTGAGTATTTGATTACAGGCATAGCACTTTGCTGTCACTTGTTTTGGGGGAAAAAAAAAAAAAAGTAATCTGTTGAAGGACCCTGTTAGTACATTATAACGTTCTGTATTATGTTTGGTTTTGTTTAAGACAAGAAAGCTCAAATCAGAATTATGTGCCAATTCTTTATAGGATCCCACTCATTTGGCAAAGGAACTGCATCAATTACATCTTGTTTTCTGTACTGTGTCATTACAGAAGAGAGAGCACATGCTGCACTTGTAAAGGGATGAAATAATCCACTCCCATCGTTGAAGCCTTTGTTGTATTTTCCCATTCCCTTTGAAAATAATGGTGGGCTGGAGAAAACTTCCTCTGGATGATAAATATACTTTGCAAATGTAAAATGGTGCTCAGAAGCTTGAGGAAAACAGACTTTTGAAAACTAGTAAATCTATGTGATAGAAACCTGATTAAAAAAAAAGTACTTCTCCCACGCTTTTCCCCAAAATATTGTTTTGGCTATAGTTTTACCAGGCTTTGTTGTTACGTTCATTTAATATTCCTGTTGGACATTTCCTTCCCTATGAGTTGATTTTATAATATGGACAGATTTCACTTACGAAAGGAGCAGTTGTTGATCGGTTTTGGATCCTTTTTAAGGCTGTGATCTGTGAGATGTTGCATATCCTTCCTTGTAAGATTGCGTTTTACTGAAGTGATCTGGAGTTCCCCGTGGATTACTGATGTCCAGGGAAAATGACTCCTGTGAAGAGAATAAAGCAAAAAGAATGCTCAGAGCACATCTATAGGAAAAGCCTGTAAAATGGACAACTCTTTTTCAGTAACTTTGTCTGAACTAGCCTCTCTTCTTCAAGAATATTAATTTAAAATTAAAGATAGTATTTAAAGAATTTAATCTGCCAAAAAAAATGATAACCTGTAAAATGCATGAGAGCCTTCCTTTGTGTTTTGCTTCTGTTCATAGTCTATCCATCTGAAAATAACAGCTTAAATGTATTTTTGTGCCAAAAAAATAGCAGATTTTTTAACCAGTGGGGAGAAAACAATGTGAAAGGCGCTGTTTTGGTTTTCAGAAGTGGGCTGCAAAACAATCAATATCCCTTTTGCTCATTAGATGCTGTGTAACGAAGTTACTCCACTGCTTATTGCACTCTAAAATACCTTGTTACTGTTGATTTCCGTTGACATCCTACAGCTGTATTTTAGAAAAGCGTTCTGCTTGTTTATGTGCTTCAGTCATATCAACTGTATACAAATTCTTCCTTGGAATTAAGTAATTCTAATTAATGACAGAGTGAAACAGTATTAAATTCATTTCTAAGGGGGAAAGCTAGCGCTTTGCATAAGTCAGACTGATAGTAAGTGCAACCTAGTAATTTTAAAGGCTGTTGCATTTATACTGGCGTGTTTGAGGAATCTTGCAAGCCTGAAGCATGTTATTTTCAAACTGTTTAATTTTATCACCATTCCAGAGAGTACAGAATTACTTTCATAGACCAGGTTATTTGGGAATTAAAGCCTTTTAGAATATGCTTGGCAAAAATAATCCTAGGTACATCCAGTTTGCAGGGTGACTCCTACCTGCAGATATGAAACTGGGATGTTCAGGTTTAGCACGTTGTGAGGGGCGTTGTTGGGTTGCTAGTTAAGAACTGCATTACCTGAGATGAGGGTAGCAGGGACTTTTCAAAGAAACACAGATTTTTCTTTTTTAGAAGCAGTCCGCTAAATTTGTTTTAGTGGGTGAAAGCCCCAGAAGCTTTTTATGGTAATCTCGCCTCTGTAGTTGTTCTCAAATGATTCCATATCTTATTTACTTTTGTATTTCTAAATACACAACAAGCACCATATGCAAATATGACCCATTGATGTTGCAAATGTATGTACCAAATCATCTCCTGTTTTCAGTGAGGATAGAGTTTGTATCATGATTCTCGTCAATGGATAAATTATTTGTCTCTACCATCCTACCCGTATTGTTACTCTTGATGGGTGAACTCTGAAAACAGTCTCAATGAATGTTGTAGCCATAGGGATTCTTTCAGACAGGTAAGAATCAGGTGTGATAGATGCAGGTATGAAGTATAGAGGTATAAATACACATACACAAAGAGGACTCCTTCCTAAGACTTGACCTTTCTTCCCCACACATTTCTCTACAAAATAGTATGTTTCTTGCCTTCAAAGAACAATAAGAACTGTTGGAAAGACAGCATCTGCTGTAAAGGGAGTTAATTATTAAACAGTGGCCCTGGATAGACAGCAGATCTACCAAATTACTACTAAATACTTAATAAATACTAAGTACGTATTAAATAGCTAAAAATCTGCATCAGAATTAGCAGCTAACTGAGAACTTTTGCTTATAAGCAGGAACCTACATGGAAATGTGTTTGGTAATAAGGTAAATGCTTGTCATCATCATGCCTTGCCAGTGGTTTTTGGTCTCTGTATAATGACTAGGGAGGAAGCTGGAAACTTGTTTGGTCAAAAAGTATAGATCAGCTCTCAGGAAAGAAAAAAGCCCTTCCAGAGTTAGCTTGGATTAAGCTGATACACGGGGAGATGTAGCTCTCTGATAATTAAGGGATTTGTAGAGCACTGTGAATCCCAGTACCTGTTAAGGGCACTTGAACCAAGTCTACTTACAGTGAATCTTTCTTCATCAGAATGAAAGCTTTATTATCTGCCCCTAGGCTCTTATATATCTTCACCTTTCCCTATGTAGCGGGCTGTGTCTTTCTGAAAAACAGATAAAAAGTAATGCGTCACTCTTCCCTGAAGTATGTCCCACCAGTCATCACTTTCCTATTGCTGTCTTGGTCATGAGCATGGCACTATGTAATGTGTGATACTTTACTTTTGTCTTGCTTTTTGCATTGTCACTCACATATTCCTCAAGTGTACATCATCGGACTGGGAGCCATTCCTCACCTCTGTTTCTGTTTCTCCTCTAATGCTTCCAAAAATCCCTTGTGCTGACTTACAACACCAGCTGGAACTGCAACATCACTCCATTTTAAGCTCTGAATTGTGTTAGCCATTACATTGGTTCCACATGCTGCTTGGGTGGAGACATCAGTTTAAATTCCCAACACGGCCAGTCAGGCCAGGAATTGCAGTTTTGTGTAAGTGGTGGTGACTTTCTAATTCTTGATTACATTATGCTAGAAAAGAGGATTGTTCCCAGAGCAATTTACCAAGAGGGGAAAAGTGGAAATATTGTTCAAGGATGACCTTCCATCCCAGTGATCTATTTGGCTGATGTCTGTTATTGCTCAGCTTCTCCGTCATGGGTTTTGCAGTAGTCTAGTGCTTTGTCATCACTACTAAGCAGAAAACTCCTGAGCTCACTAAGCAGTTTGTGAGGGGTTCGGATAATCGCAGATGGATTTATGAATGCAACTGCAGAACAAAGTATTCAAGGTTACATGAAATAAACGTGGGCCCTATTTGAGCAGATTTAAATGCATTGATTCTAAAACTTTCTTCAATCTGAGGTGCTGTTCCTGAGCCCAAGATCCTGAGATAGAAGGAGAGAGAAAAAAGAAGGGAATTACTTTGCACCACTCCAGCATGGGAGCAGGAGGAGTGTTGTTGCAATTGTCTCCAAGAGAGAGGCAGTGCTGTAATCCTGTTTCATTTTCGTACGCAGAACTTGAAAAGATTTTTCCTAGAAATGTGTAATGGGACTGTCAGAAAACAGACCACTCCCCTTCCCAGTAGTTTCCTGCTGAAGTCATTTAAGGCCTCTCACAGCTTTCATCTGTGTAGGCACCGAGAGCTCATGGGCCAAGATTTTTTTTTTTTTTTTAATGGAATCCAAGCAAAAATAAAGTGCTTTTAAAAAAGTCATTAGGAAAGAAAGTTGGAAGTTTCTCGGCATGTGAGGCTGGCTCACCACTTAATCAGTTTCTCATTTCCGTTCTGTTTCTGTCAGTCCCACTGAAGTGGATCTAGGTGTTTTTCTTGTTTTAGGTGTTGCTAAAAGCACGTCTATGAGCTGCCCAAAGGGGCGGAGAGAGAACTTGTTCCTTACTTCACTTCTGGAACTGTCTGTTCAAGGGCTTTACACAGGAGGTGACTTGGAAGGGCTTGTGAATTCCATTTACTCTGCACTCAGACCTGATGATTGCAGTAGGTTGAACATACACAACCTGCTCCGCAGGCAACAGCCCTAGTGCAGTAGCTATTTTAAAATAAAAAAATCCCTTTGTGGAGCTGGCAGAGAGCCTGCATTTGCAAAGATGGGAATTTTTGTTGGTATATATGCTGTGTTTAACACAAATGATCAAGGCAATGTGCTTTTAAAAGAAGCCATTACTACCCTGAATAAATGGATGCTACTCAGACTGCATTTTCTGGTTGGATTGAATTCAAGCCTCCCATTCTGAAATGGATAGCTTTTTTGGATTGCATTCACTTGCGTCTCAGACAAATCTGTAGTGTGGATTTGTTCCTTAGATGAAAGATACACATTTCATCCGGTTTCTTTCAAGTTGAACTCTGCCTGGCACAGCAATGGTAAATGTTTTTTTCTTTCTCCTTCTGTCTAGAAGACCATGTTGTACTGTGAAAGATGAACTTCATTCCCAAGACAGATGAACTGCATTCAGAGGTGGATTTACTGATACATGTTTGTAATGCTACAGCAGTGCCGTAGGCATCTCAGACAGACGTATATTGTGGTAGTATTGAACCTTAGTCACATTCCACATATCAGCCCTTTTGTAAAGCTTTAATTGGAAGTTATATGTTCTTAAAAGCCTAGATGAATCTTCTATATAGAGAGTGAATTTTTCTATTTTCATTTACTGTTAGTCTTCAGGGGTAGTGATGTATATACAAGTACTTCAGCCTCAGAGCTGGCCATTATAAATTACATATGCATTTAAAAAAAGAAAATGCTAGTATTTAACTAGACCTCCAACATGCTAGGAATGCAATTCACTGTATCCATACGACATTTAAAAGGTGTATTGGCAGTTGCTAGGAAATTGTGCATACCTGATGTGTAATTTTTTTGACTTTTCTTGATCCAGTGGATAGGGAAGCTTGGTAAGATGAGTACAGCCTAAAGAACAACTATATGATTGCTTTGAATTAAACTCCAAATCAGGGTCCATGATCAAATTTGGGACTGATGAGCTAACTGGCATACTTGGAGAGAACTCATTTATTTGAAGCACCTAACCCTCATTCTGCAGTACCAGCAGAGGTACCAGGCTCGGAGCGTTACTTGTCCCCATCACTTCCCTACATCCCATCTGCCCTTCTGGTGAGACCGTATGTTTGAGACTAGGTAGACAAGACATCCCATGGCCTTCCTGTTAAATGCTGATGGGGCACAATGTAAAGATACATGGCAATTTTAGACAGTCTGGATGCAGGTTGTCTGAAAGGGCCACCAGGAAAAGAGAAGTTGGGTTGTGTATCAAAACCTGTTTCTAGGAGTGGCTGTCTCAGATACATTTTAAGCAAACCTCCAGAGCTACAGCTATGGTCCCATTTGTGCTGAAAACTTGCCCAGCCCAGCCTTTCCTAAGGCTTTAGATCCTTACCTACTTGCTAAAGTACTTTTGTTTGTCTTGTTACTGGCATTCTTGTTGTTTCTTAACTACAGTGTCGACAGAAGTTCTTGTCATACTGAAAACAAGATTTGAACTGAATCCAAAGACTGTGGAGTCGGTACAGCTGTGTGACGGGGAGGAGCTGGTACTTGCTTTCAAAGGTTTTGCAACTATCAAGCGTATATTCAAGGAAATGGCATCAGAAATGCTTTTCTTTCTGATGGTAACTGATGATTTTCACCAAGTACAGCTTTAATTCTCGCTATAACTTTGTTCTTAAGAATTTAAACTAGCCAACTCTACTTTTGTAGGTTAGCAATGGTAATTAGAGATGCCTGGTCTATTTTACTGTGATATGTACATACATTAGTATATGTTGATAATAGGAAGCCTGTCATTCAGAAGCCATTCTGCCAAAATCTCTTATCTGCTGTTTGGCCCCTTGTGTTACAGATGGCACCAGTCACCACAAATCACCGGTGGTGACTTAATGACCAGTCACCACCAGTCACCACCTAGTCTTAGTGCAGCAGCATTTTTATACAGAATCCCTTTCTGTGTGTGAGAGCCCTTTTGAGAATCAGCAGCAAACAGCTGGCTGAGCGAGGCGTGCAATGTACAGAGGTGGTACAAACCTATATAAGCAGTATAAGCCTTACTGCCTAACAATAAACCAGTTAGAATTGCTGGCAGAAAGTGATAAAGAGTGTCAGTGGCTGTTTAGATTAGGGAAGGATTGGGTGTGTTCAGTGAGGGGGATAGTGTTTGTTTAGGTTTTCCCTCTTGGGACTAGTTTAGTATTTCAAGCATGTTTGAGAACTTCTTTTTTTTTCTCCCAGTAAGTTAAGATGTGAGCTGGACAGTGTGTATGGATCTGCAAGAAAAAGACTTAACAATGCTTCAGAAAAAGCGATTGCGTGTCCTTTAATGCTAGCTTTGTTTCTGGGGGCTTATATAGACTCTCTCTGTTTGCTGACTTTTCTTTCAGCTTAAAATAAACAAGAAGATGCCTGTTTCAGCTTGTTGGGGATGATAAAATACTAAAGATAGACAAAACCATAGAGTAAAATGCAGCTGAAACCAGTCCTGTATGGGGAGTCCCTATGTGTGCTATATGAGAGGGAACAGCTGGGATCTGCTACTGACAACACTACTGAACCCACGTTTTTTTCCATCTGACTATATGCTTAGTGTGCATGCCCTGTCCAGCAAAATGGAGAGCTGATACTTGTCTCCTTTTTATTCACTCTCTGTGGAGAGGTTATTTGGAGCAGCATTGGCTGAGTCACTTTGTCACAAGCTGTTTCAAAACACATATGCTGTATGTAAAACTTCTCCGAGAAGATGAGGAGCAGCTACAAAGGGACATACTCTTACAAATCACTATTCGGACATCTTGAAACATAAAAACACATAGCTCTGAAAGAAAAGGCCAGCACCCTGAAAGCAATTGGCCAGGGTAATGGAAATTGTTAAAAGAATTAATGGAAGCAGCCACAACAATTGCCAAAATCATTACGGTCATCAGGCTGAAAAATGAGCCTGGCGGAAGCAATACATGCAGATGGCCAAACAACAAGACTTATTGGTAATTCATCCATTTGCCTGATTGGAATCTCAACCACCTATCAGCTCAGGGAGAGACTCCAGAGTAGTCCCAAAGGGGCTCCCAAAATCACAGGAACTGAGCTCCTCTTGGTCTCTGAGAAGGACTTGGCCTCCTCAGCAGTTAGACAACCATCAATGAAGCCACAGGTTCAGTGAAGCCCTGCGTGCAAACATCACATTGTGATGTTAGCACAGGTTATTTTTCAGCGCTGCATATCTTGTATTCCATGTGTCTAGGCTTACATGCTGTGTGTGCTGCCAGTGTGGCTAAATGCCTGTCAGCAATTAAGGACCCCAGGAGGTCTCTCTGAAAACCGATGTACAGGCTTGTGTAGCTCGCCCTGCAACATAACTTTTCCCAGCAGAATGATTGCTGTAATATCGAAGGGAGCTTTACTCTACACATGCTAAGTACCCTTATCTCTCAAGTGGCCTGACTAACATAATTAGATTAAACTAAGAGGAGCTGGGCCTAACCTTGTCTCTGCTTTGGATTCTGCCACTCTTTTTCAAACCCAGAGAAAGAAATTTGAGTCCCGGAGCCTGCCTGTTCATTCCATTTATATTAACTGGCCTAATAAAAATTTTGTATGTATGTTCTCTTCTTAGAAACTCTGCTTCTCTCTTGCTACAATATAATTATTAGTTCCATCCTGGAATGATTGGCATGTGTGTAAATCAGAATAAAGGGATCTAACTTGAACTGTTCACGAAGTTAAAACCCAAAAAGCCAAAGCCTGCTGTGTGTCCCTATAAGAGCTCTTAGCCAGCTGACTGGGGAAGAAACCCCCTCCCCAGTAACTCAGCATTAGGGTTGGGAGCCTGAAGTCACTGTCACACAGAGAACATGGAGCACACAGAGCATGAGTCCTTTCTTGTAAATCAGTCCATGGCTGTAGCTGTAATGGAATATGCAGCTTTTTGGGACCAGCTTTGTGCCTCAGACCAGTATTAGGAACAGGGCCTGACTTTTATGGTATGAAAGCAAACCTAGCTCTGCTTTCCAGGTAGAACTAAAGGAAAGGGGTCTTGGAGTCATAATACAGAAATCACTAGTTCACACTAACGTAAGTTTTTGAGTTCTTGTTCAGAAAGCTGTCATTAATGTGACACGATTTTTTAATACAGTTAAAAGTCAAATCCAGGTGGTTACCATAATACTAAGCTATCCTCTCCACAATTTACCAGTCCTCTTAAAGAGACAACTTTCTCCATAAAGCATCTGCTTTATCTTTAGACAAGTATGGCTATTTAATGTCTACCTCATTTTAAAAACTACTAGCAAGGTAGAATCAATAGACACTGACATTACATTAAAACTCACTGTTTTTCTTTATTTGTAACCTTTTCTATGATACTAATATTGCAATATTAATTCTTGTTTACACAGACCAGCATCCCGATAACCAACTTCAAAGACCTGCTGTGGTAACAACACTAGAATACTCAAAACTGTCCTAGATGTCCTTTTGCAGTACATCAGCACTATAAAGTGAGGTGTGTCAGCTGCATTAGCAAAGTAAAGGTACCAGGGACTACTTGCTGCTTCTCCCGTTTTAGTAAACCTTTAGAAGACAAACAAACCTCCCCTTCTATGTGGAACCGAAATGTACTACCGAATGATTCATAGCAAATAAGTAAATGCTTTTCAGTTGCAACCATTCCCTATCGAGTTGAAGGGGTATTATGCTGTTTTAATCTCATCAGTTCCAGAAAGCACACACAAATGAAAATAAGTGATTTTAACACTCTAGGAGAGGGAACTGCAGCTTGCACAGAGCATCCAGCCAAAGGCACAGGAATAATTTTACAGTGACTGAGCTCAAATCTATACCAGCTTACATCTTCACTACAATTAATTTAATTTCTCCACTTCATTCCTGAAACCCTTCATGATAACCCTCATGCATTTCATCTGTCTGCAGTTTCCACAGGAATTGCCACCAAAGAACTCAAAACAGATAACCCTTTTCCAGTTTTATCTGATTGCCACTAGGGCTTCTACCCACTTTTACAGGGAAATTCAACTTGTACTCCCATCTGCAACACCAATCCACCTTAAAGCATATCAAAGAAACATACGCAACGGAACTTTTGAAATGGTCATTTTGAGCACAAACACACGCATAGGAATACTCCCCACCTAAAACTCAACCACCTCACTGGTGAGCATCATAAGTAGTACAACAGCTTGCAGCAACAATAAATAATCATATACTTAGCCTAGAGCAAAAATTGAAGCAGTGGGAATGTACAACATTTGAATCAGCATTTGTCGGGAAAACATTTCTCTTGTGACATAGAAACCTCATTGATTGCAAATATCCATAACTTTGATAGTGCTGTATTTAAAGCTGCTAAATTCAGCAAAATTTACTTCAACATGCTGATTAGGACAGAGATTTTGTTAATATCTGGAGTGAGCTGGCCACATGAGAATGACCATTGTTGCTGCCATAAGTACCTGTGCACTTCTCAGAAGACTTCTTCTCATAAACATCAAACTGCTTCTCTGTGAAAATGTTTCATGTGTACAACAGGAAGCTCCAGTCCTGCAAAATATATATATATTCTGATGAGATTGCGGTCTAAGATGGTGCAACACTCATGACATTAATTTGTCATATACAGTTTCTATGGTCTGCCTGAATGAATCTCTCTAGACTCAGCTCTGTAGTGAAAACACTTTGTTTGAGGCCTGAATTTGGGCTTTCATTTTGTTCTTTAGTATTTCGGGAGAGGTGAAGTCTGATACTCCTGTTCACGTGGAACAGCATCCAATTTCCCAAAATGTTCTATTGATTTGAACAGGATTGGTTGGTATTAGACATACCATGCAGATATCACAGTTAGCATTTCTGAGGTTTGTCTGTGCCGGCATGTAATTCTGCCAAGGAGTCTGCTCATTAAAACAGTGGTGAGAAGCGAATCTAGATGAGACATGAATGCATTAAGTTTTTCAGTGTGCTTAATAACAATATCAACAACAAAAGTAGGCAATCTTCCTGTATTATCGTTAATAACACAAAGATGTATTTTTAACATTAATTAAAGTTTAGTTTTTCATTGGGCTTGGGATCTAGGGAAAGACTTTACTTAGTGAAGAAAAACAAACAAAAAAATCCCTGTTTTCCCAGTGGTGCTCATTACTGATGCAGACTTGTCAAATTGCCACTACACTGTAGAAAGATATACAAATCAAAAGCCTTCGTATACTGGAAAGGTAGCAATTCAGCAAACAGAATACAAAATTCATATAGCTAAGAACACAGTAGGCACAAAAAAAAAAAGGAAATATCTTGTCATTTCGGGGGTGTTTTTGATATAATTTAAGAAATTTAAGACCATTGTCTTGAAATATTCATATATACTGACAGATTGTCTGAATTCAGTTCTACCACCATAGCTGCCTTCTGCTTGGAAAAAATACGTGTTAAACCACTGTAATTATCTATTTTGGATCAAACTGCTTAAAAATTAATTCTATAACTAAACAAAATATATGTATAAAATTAGCAATGTTGAAAAGTCTAAGCAGATCAATTTTCATAATAGCCAGTTGTTCACTAGTAAATGTGCTCCACCTCTCTACTAGGAAGCAATAGATGAATTCTTGCAATTTTCTTTGTAATTCTGATCCAAGTCTTTCTGAAGCCAGTGGAAAGATTTATATTAAGACAGCTTATTAGGACTTCATTTTACATGTGTTTGTCTCACTGAGATGAGTGCTTATTTCATCTTGTTTTTCCAGGGCTTCCAATCTCAACTCTACCGTTTGTAAAGAGTTGGGTTTTTTTCTTGAAACTGAGATAGTATATTACAGAGAGTGTTGTTGGATAGCAACAGACATTTTTTACTGGTCTATGGCAAGATTCCAAATGGTATCAGTTCTAAGAATATACTTTCAATAAATAATGAAAAAATAAATCATACTGACCACAAAAAGTGTCCTTAGGTGACACCAATAATGAAGGAGTGTCACTTTTGACAGGCAATTCTTGCTCTTGCAGGTGTGCTCTCACAAGGCTGGGAAAGTCTGTATTTTTGGGGGTTTCCATGGTAATGTTGGCAGTCCTAAATGGAAACAAAAATATTTAAAAGGAGATGTTAAAAAAAAAGCATGATTCAAATGTGACTGAAGTTTGTATTTTTCTATGAGTAGAAAGCCGAAATGTTGTTGTGTATGGTTTTAAAAATTCTATCCAAAAATTTCTATCCAAAATTAAATCCAAAGATAAATTCAGGTACATCTTTACAAACTGTTGTGAGTTTGGCATCATAAAAAACATTATAGGGAAGGCCTTTTAATAATCTGCAAACAAGATATCTGACTTCTTTCATGTTTTGTTTTCTGAAATAGGCAGCCATTTTCTAGAACTTGAATTTCCATACAATCAAAATAATCTTTGCAAGAGTGAAAATAGTTGCTACCAAAACTACATAACGTAAAGAATCCCAGAAGGTTTCATTTATTTCAGAAATAGCCTTTAAACATTTTGAGTGCTTAAAGTGAAACACGCCGCCATCTTAAAGAAGCAGTCTGCAACACTGAAGAGAGACTTTTAGATTTATTTTTCTTTGCTCCTGAAAATTAAATCCTGTAGGAGACTGCACCTGAAGTGCATCAGGACAAGGAGCTTCAGCGACAGCTCCCTGCCGTGCCTTGCCAGCCTCCAGCAAAGGAGGGCACAGGCCTCCCCAGTGCAGCCACCATTAGCTCTTTCAGGAGAAAGGCTCTAACTGGCCTTTGGAGCTATAACCAGCCACAAGGCACCGGCCAGTTTTGTACAGTCCAGTCAAGAGCAAGGGCCAAGACTTCTAAGACACCAGCGCAAATGGGCGGGGAGTCCTGGCACTGCATTAATAAGCCCATGAAGGTGGCACAGATCCCCCAGCAACCTCAGGAAAAGACAAGGGGAAGTCACCTCCTTTCTGTTATTGTGATAGGCTGGGAGGAAGGCCTGAGGTATGAAAATGTTGTGTGTGCCTTTCCTTTTGCTTCGAATGGAAGACGAGCCATCAGATGACCCAGTGCTAAGGCTGTTTCAGGAACCCGCCAGTAGTGCTATTTATACACCGTGGTGGTTGAAAAATAGCACTTGAAAGTGCCTCTGCTATAAGGTCCTGGTTGAAAAAAAACCACAATTCCGCATCTGTGAAAACTTCCAAAAATTGCTTCCCTCAGCCGGATATATATTTGTTGAATCAGGCTCTTAATTAGGTAGGATACAAAGGGCTTTCTGCCCCCGCGATACTTCCTGCTCAACAACAGTATCCCCTGCTTTCTGCTAACCCGGATAAAATCTGGTGGGTGATTTTTTTGTTGTTATTTATTTCCACAAAAATACTGTAGCAATCAACAACCGATCTCCTTTCTCACCCCCTCCGCCTTTTAATATAATTTTATTTTTTTTAGGCCAAATTTCTTCCTGCTTACTTGGGCTGGTCTTTTCATTAGAACAAGTTCTTCAAATGACCCCCAATCATTTGCCCTTCCTGTCCATTCTTGGTCATGCCAAAAGTGTTAGTTCACAACAGGAAACCAATAGCTTGTGCTATCAGGAGACATTTCCTTCACAGCACAAAACGTCTGAATAATAATTTCAAGCAAGGCTTCACCCATTTCCTGTGAAAGGAGGGAAGTTTGCCTATCCCAGTCCCTCAGAGCTCTTTGTTTCCATCCCTTCATGACGTAATGCTTTCTGCATAGGGAAGATGGATCATTTTCCCTTAACAGCACTAAATTCAATATCCTGTGTAAAGTTTTGATAGTGCTCTTCAGCAATGAAATATGTAACATTTACAAATATTAAAAAGTTATGCTCTAGCTTATACTTGTGGTGTTTCTTTCAAAAAATGAACTAAACTTTTGTCATCTGGAAAATAACTATAGTTAAACCATGAAGGCTAAAGACAGTCAGGTTCCTTAAATGTTGTACTTGCAGGCTATTTAGCACTACAGCTCTGCCTACTACCTGTCTTCCCAGCAGATAGGAGAGCCCACCTGGATTCAGCTCTTGCTGAGCACCAGAATGCCCCAGACTGATTTGTGGTGCTGGATTTTACAGGAATACTGCAGATGGATAAACTGTCTCTAGCACTGACTCAACACATCAGTTAAGCATATGCTTAACTTCATCCCTATACGGCAAAACATTCACTTCAGCAAATACTGAAGAATGACTGACTTTAAGTGATATGCTACATAAAAACCTTGATATAACAGCAATGCTAAATTGTTAAAAAGGGAATTATCAATACACATTAGAACTTCAGTGCTGGAACATTTAGGATGCATAATTTTAGGCAAAAAAATGTGGTAAGCTATCCTTTATCTTAACAAAGCAGGCATAGAAATTGATATGCATTAGCTACTTTTTTTCCATTGAACCCTAATGTGGTGTTTCTTAACCTATTCTTGTTAAATGATGCAACCTGGAATTAGGCTATGTCATTTATTTCATTTTCTACAGTTTGGGGTTTTTTTAACAAACTTAAGAAGGGCTTGTGAGCATGATTTTTTTTAACCACCTGTTGCAGGAAGCAAGAAAGCATAAAAGGATAATTTGTCAAAGAGTCTGAGGACCTTAAAAGTAGCTCACTACAATTGTTACAGTGCAGTCTTAATTACATCATTTGCTGTCACACAAAAACATAATAAATCTCTCTATTATTCTGAAGACAATAAAATTTTTATTACATTTGTGGCCTCTGTGTCCTTGTCATTTTAAATGTTTGAGTCAACATGAAATACTACATTTCTTAGTCCAATTCATTCGTTCCAGTCAAGAGGCCCAGCAGAGTCAACTTACTCTTCTCTCCTTTAACAGACTTCACGTGCGTTTCCTGCTGCCTGCCTCCTCAGCTGGGATGCTGTAGGTAGTAGGCACCTTCCTTCACACAGATGCTAGCCACCTCTGTGTTAGCTAAATAATAATTTTAACACCTCTCCAGTAGGAGCCGTGTTTAAGAATAGGAGCTTTGCCTTTCAACATCTCTTGCTTGAAAGGCAGGAATGTGGTTTTCTTGCTGAAGGTTGGCAGGACTTTTGCGTTTTGTGTTTTCCAGTCCATTTCCAGAAGTACATTTGCCAGTTGTGGTTCCAAGCAGCAGACAGTCTCTGCACTAGGCTGATTTCACCCACCCTTACCACCTTCAGTCCTCACTTTCAACATCAGTGACCGTAAGATGTGAGGCAGTATCACTCTGTTTATATTTCAGAGGAACTGTAAAAATTAATTTTGTTTCACTTCAGTTGGGTCTGAGGAGAGTTTCCCCCTCAGTGTCTTTCACAGATCAGAAACTTGTTTCTGCAGAAAAAAAAAAAAATCTGTAAAATATCATTCATAGAATTGTTTTGGTTGGAAGAGACCTTTAAGATCATCAAGTCCACTGTTAACCCAGCACTACCAAGTCAGTCCTTTTTCTATTTGTTCAACCTTAAGCTGGGACATCATGTTGAAAACCTTCTTTGAAAGTGATACCCCAGGGCCATTGTTCCATCTTGCTTGTCTTTTTTTCTCTTTCCAGTTTTGAATTGCCTTTCATCTGGGCATTTGAGTATGACTAAGTTACATTTAATGTGTAACAAAACCCCAACTGGCTGTTCATTCAATGGTTTCTAAACCCAAATCTGAAAACTCTTACTTATTCTGGTCATCTGTCTTCAAAGCAGAATAACAGGTGAGCTGGAAGATGTTCTGAGGATAGCAGTGCAAACAACTGATGCCCAAAGAAATCATCTATTTTAAGGCTGGACATGCTGAATATGCCTAGTTGTGCCTAATGACAAGTAAAGCTCATGACAGTGTTATTCTCTTGGCTATCAGAGAAATATAAATGCCAGGGTATAAACATGTATACTTAAGGAAAAAAAAAAAGCAGGCCAATCAGAGAAAGATTCCTGTTGATCCCATGTTTTAATATTACAGAAAGATCTTTTATAGCAACTGCAGAAACACAATGTCCTTTTCAGCTTGTAAAACTACATTTGCAAAACACTATGAAAAGGTCTGTGGGTAATACCACAAACTGGCAAAAAGTGACACCTAAGTCTCCTTCTTCCTATTATTAACTTCTATAATATTTTATACGCTTCAGTGAACTTCACTAAAAATCCCATGAGAATGGGAGTTTGTGCAGAGTATTTATGTTTTGCTATGGAATAGATCACAGAACTCTGTCCATCTGTGAAAACACACAAGTAAATCATGTTTAAACCTAATTATCTGGTGAGCTGAGAGTTAGAAGAGTTAGGAAACTTGGTGAAGGCCACAAGGGAATGAATGAGAAAGAAGAGGCTAATGTAGCATGGTCTATTAGCCCTTACAGAGGCTGTGACTGCACGTACCAGCTTCTGTGACACATCACACAGTGCTGGTGTGCAGATGGTTCTAGGCTTCTCTATATTGTACATATGAAAATTGGCAGAGAAGTCCAGTGTCCTCGGGGCAACAGCACCAATGCTGTCTGATGTGGCTGAAGGGGATGGGAGGAGAGGTGGTGCAGAACACCCATAAGAGACAGGCAGTGCCAGGAGCTGGGAATGATCACATGTCCCTGCTAAACTCACAGAGGCACAAAAGGAACTAATAGCTGACATTTTTAACACTGGAATTTTCAAGCAAGTAAAATTATAATTTTATCAGAATAGTGATATAAACATTGTATCATATATAACTCAGCTTAAAGTCCTGTTTGGAAACCAAACAGTCTTGGAAACTAGATACCTTTACAATCTATGCCCCTTAAATAGGTTAAATTCCCCTAACACCTTTCATGCTGACATTTCTTCTGCATAGTGCTCAGGCTCTCATTACATTTGACATTTTATTTTCATTATTGAATTGTCTTTTCCTTGTTTTGCTCATTCACAGTCCATACTGGCCAGCCTACAAAAATGTAATTTGAATGTTTTAAACTAGACTAATATATTTTGACTGTATTTTCACTGACACAGAGGACTGTAAGGCAGCCAGCTGTTCATTGTTACTATGTTAAATAAAGTAGAACTCCCTTGTGATATTCTATAGACTAACAATGATGTAATGAAATTCAGGTCATGTGAAAATTCTATCATTATACCACCCAGCATCCCAATGAGCAGTCAGAGGCTAAGCCACTTGCCTGAAAAGCCCTGTTAACACATCATCCCTACAATTCAGAGCTGTAATTGGTTTAACCTGACAGGCTGCTCATTTTCTGTGTCCTGCATGCTCCGGTAGCACAAGTACACTTCTCTCTGTATTGGTGAAAAGGTGTACAAGACAAAGACTGACCACTTTGCTCTGTTGACATGATACATATACATCTGTGTGCGCAGGTTGTGAAGAGCTGATGACAAGAAACATAATCTAGAAGAGACAGGTGGGACTACTCAGGTAGGCAAAGATAAAGAGGGAGACAAAGCCATGCATAGATAGAAGGAAGATGCATCCTCCAAAGATCTCGGCAAAGCCAATTTAACAAGTTTCTGCTATCTCTGTTCCTTTCCCCAGCCCCACCCTGTACAACCATTGTATCATGTCAGTCATTCACTTTCTAACACCAGCCCACACATAGCCGTAGGATCACAGCTAAAGGAACAGAGAAATGCAGAGAGGGAGTGAGATCAAACACAGACTGAATGAAGGAAATGAAGGTGGGTGAGCTTTTTGTTAGACATTGACTACAAGCAGAAATTTTAACCTTGACTTAGGTGGCTACGTGTCACCTCTGCGACTTACCCACATGCACCACGGTGGCAAGAGGTACAACACAAATGGACTGGGAAAAGCTGGGAGCAGCAAATGGCCGGTGTGCGTCCACTACACTTGAGGAAACATGAAAGGAGACAAGACCAAACAGTGTTTTTACCAGGGGAATTTTCAGACAAGAGAAACCAAATAAAAACCAGCAAACTAAATTTAAACTTTTAGAATTTACAGATGGGTGCTGCATTCTTCAAAGAAAAATGTATGTGTGTGGAGTACCATCCAGCCAGTCTCAGGCTGCATAGGAGACTTGGTTGTAGAACTGAGTCCCTTAAATAAGCCAATCAGCTATGGAAGTTGGGCGTTGCAATACAGGGCTATCTGAATCCAGAGGAAGATGTACAAAAGCTAGTCCTATGAATTTTGTACTTCTATTATATCTGAAACATTTATCTCTTGCCCCTTTTAGAGCCTCACCAACACACTTTTAGAGAGCAGATGCTGTCTGGAAAGCAGAAGTAAGGCAGGAAGAAAGTTCTGGATTAGCAGGGTACCTGGGGAGAAACGGACTGAGAGCAGCCATTCCCAGTAAATGCTGGGGCTTTCAGAGCCATCCCACACGATGCTGGGCTTTCTGGGCTTTCAGAATAGGACCCCTAGAGCAAGAACATGAGTATTGCACCATACCTGACTGTAGGATGTTAGTCTCTTTCATAAGAAACTGAGTTATTGGGAGATCTCCAATTCTTCCACTGCACGACCATAGTTCAGTAGCTCTAGCAACAGCGAGGGCTGGTTTCTCTGGAGGGAAGGATGTGAGTTTGTCTTCAGTCAAAATGAAAGGCAACAATTAGCTGAAGAATTTGCAGAAAGTGAAGTTAGGAGAAATCCTAAGAATGCATAAAGACAGCAAAACTTTGTGCTCCACAAGGCAGAACTGATTGAGAGTTACCCCATTTGCCAGGACAAGGCAGTAGGACTGTAATGCCCAGAGCATGACCACACAGACGGAGCAGCGCATGACAATTAGTCTTATGCAAAACACCACTGACACAACTGTACTGCTTCTGGCTCTGGAGAAAGCTTGCTCACAGCCAAAACAGGTACCTTTACTATGCGATACAGATATATACCCCAAGAGCCACTATAAACAGGCTAAAGCAGCCTGGATACATCTCAGAGAAAACTGAGATGATGTTTCTTTCCATGATTCACAAAAGACAGGCGGAAACAATAAGTCTGCAAACACCAGGCCCACATAAGCTTTGCCTGATTAAGGATTTCGGCAGAGGGATAAACTCCCATCTGAGCTCGAGCCTTGCTACGGTACAGTTTTGTCTGGGTGCTTATCTGTTCTCTCCTAGAGGATTCACTTCAAAAAATATCAGTGGGCTTCTACTAGCGAGGATGGGGAGGAAGAACAACATATGGCATTTCCCAAGTGTGTCCATATCACATGCCTTTTACATGTTTACATTTCTTGACCATGGTCTGAGCCCAACCTCACGCAAACCTTGAACCTTGCCAACTAAATAGAACCCTGCTAGTGCAGCTGGAACAGGTGGGAGAGCCAGATAACACAGAAAGAGCTCAGTCCACAGTGTCCTACGAAAGGAAAAATTACTCCTTGAAATCTGTGCTGTTAGAGCTACCTTTCTTGCTACACTGGAAATGGCAGAGAAGTATGTTCACCACCACATATCATGAAGCTGAATGCATAAATCTTACAGTTTTATAGCTCAAATAGTGTACAGGATGCTGACACCCTAAGGATAGAGACAGACTGCTGACTCACACACCCTTGTTTCCAGCTGAGCAACAGCCTTGGGGAACTATGGAGCAGAAAAGCCATTATACGGATCTGCTCCTACTCCATAATCTGCCTGGAGAAAATAAATAGATATTCACTTCCTGTACCCTGGATGGCGTCTGCTGTGAGCAGTGCTAAAGCTGTCCAACTCCCACAGAGCCACGGCTACGCCTGGGCTCCCAGGAGAGCTGCTGACCCAGTTGTAGCACCTGGGGGAATATTGTGCTAAAATTCCCACGAGCAGCTCTGACTGTGAAGCCGCAGGCTGTGATCCAGGATCTGAGTCTTCATGAAGCAGTTTTATTTCTGCAAGATAATTAGCAGTGTAAATGAATTGGCAAGAACCATTTTCTATGAATGAAAGGCCAATAAAACAATTCTTAATTCTTAACATGGACTCTAAGATTGTTTAGTCATAAAATACATGTTCTATATAATCTTTATTTTTTAATTCCCTTCATTTTTAAAGAAACAGGACTCCTCTCCCCGCTTCCCCAGAAGACAGAAAAGATTTAATGAAGAATTTTGGCAGAAGACACAGATTATTGTGTTTATTGGTGACATCATAATTAATTAAACTAAAAGAGGAAATATTACAGCTACTAGAAAGAGGTCAAATTACAGCCATTTATCTGGAGTAAGACTCAGTTTTGAAGTAATTTTTCAAAAGAGGTTTTACATTTACAAAATCTAATTAGGTTAGTTTGAAACTGAATAAGCTAATCATTGGTTTGATAGCCTGGACACTGCAAATGTATTGCTTCCCTTGGTGTGAGAATGATATTTACCATCTTTCATCTACTACTCTGTCAAAAGAATAATTTCAATTTCAGACAGAAGCTCTGACTTCCATATTGGTGAAAGCTTGGCTGCTCCATTGTCTTAACACCAGAAAACCCCATCTCTGGAAGAATCACAACAATTGTTAAGGGTGGAAAATAGGATGCTGCCTGCTGAACATTACCTGTTCGGGATTGCTACGTTATTGCCTCGCAGAGAAATGAGCACGAATTATACCTCATCTAAGTTTTTGGCTGGTTGATTTGGTTTGCGGTTGGTTTTTTCTTTTCTCCTTTATTTTTTCCTGTGGGCTTTCTGACATCATTTATAGAACAACTCCCATGAGGTGCTGAGTTTAAATATTTTCAAAATCTGCAGGTTTCACCCTGTGCCTTTGAAGCACACATAAATTCTACAAGGTAGAAAAAAAAATAAAATAATGGCTTGCCTTCCACCTCGAGGCCACTGAGCTGAATTATGCTACCTTGTAAGAGTTGTTCAGTGACACACTTGAGTGGTGCTTACAGCTTCAATACATTTCCTAACTTAGAGATGTTAACATCCAAGCTCCTCTCCTGTCTAGCCCTATCCAGCCAAAGCCCTCTGGCAGAGCTTATGAAGGGCAGCAGTCCTAACACAGATGTTTACGATTTAATTAATTAACTTTGTCTTGGTGTTAATTACTTGCACAGCAGAAACATAGAGAAGGATGATAAAAAAAAAATCACAGAGAGAAAAACCTGTTTTAATATCAGCTGGCAGGAAAAAAAAAAAAAGGAAAATTTCAATCCAAAACCCACGTGCTCTGCTCACTGGAAAAATCACCTTGGAATACTTCTGGTTTCCCTCTTTGCACTGAAAACCAACACATACATAGGCATTACCATGGAGCAAGTCCTGTGCAGAGCCAGGGTAAGCGTTTTTTGTATGCTCCACTCATTTCACACAGCTCAGTAGAAGTCCGTTGTCACAAGGCTTCACCACTACACAATTTTCCCCTTTTTCCCATTCCTGCCCAACACACAGGACCCTGTGACCACTCATGAACTAGCCAACATCCCCTTCCAATCACCTCTTTTCAGAAGCTTGGTGAGACAAATGGGTCAACATGTAGGAACAGCTTTACTGTTGGGTATTTTACTGTCTGGACAACAGTGTTATGATCTCCTGCTTCTCAAACTGTGAGAAAACAGCTAATGTAATACAATGGCAATCTCCACCCTAAAGCCTGTGGCTTTCCACAACCACAAACTGACTACATGGCAGCCATGGTCCATACTTGTTTTTATATATTTATATGTATGTATACATGTCTATTTATAAATTTATATGTGTATTTCAGTATATTCATACTTCTTAAATGGATAATGACTGAATCTACTGATCATGACTTAGACGATGCCGGTGTAGGCTAGTTCGGATGCAGGCTACAGAACTCCAAGAACTTTGAGAGGAAAAACCATCAGAAGAGATTTCTGTTACATAGCTAAACACACTTATGAAACTCTGCCCAGCCAATGACTTTTGTACGTTGGCTCGAAACTACAGCTGCAAGCTGTACAAAGGAAATGACGACAGGATATAAAGGACTAGGGAATATTCAATATTTACTAAACAAAGATCCTAGTTTGAGCATGTGGTCCAGTCATACCATAAGTATTTGACAGAAACAGCTCTTGGTGCTCGGACTGTTTGGAAAGTCATTGCTGTCATTTTGCAATGCACATGCAATAAATCACCTTGCAGTAACGTACTTGCAATAACTGAATTTTTTCTCCCCTCTTAAATTATGAATTCTATCTAGAAAGGCTCTAGCAATCCAAAAGACATTGATAACTACTGGAACAAAACCTGAAACCCTGAAAGACCCATGATAATCTTGAGTTCATTTCACACCGTAGTAGTTCAAAGCAACTCTCTTCAGAGGAAACATTTCCAAGCTCAGACCTGAATTCATGTTAAAAATCACACCAGCTTGCTGAAAGGGGATCTAAAACTTCATCTGACTTTCAGGGTGACTAGAGAGCAGTTCAGAACATTTTTAATGTTACCAGGTGAGAGCTGTTCCTTTAACACGATACATTATGTCTTCTCCTTGGGAAATGAAGAAAAGGACTATTGTAAAAAATTAAGAACTGTGTTATAGTGTTTGCCAGATGACAGTGTGCAAAGGACTCCATGTCTAATCAGGCTGTACAGGGTTTAGGCAATTAGGTAGTGACACTACCACCTTTTAGGAGCCTTCAGTCTGGAGAGACAACAAAGGCAAAAGGTCAGAGATAATCAGCCGTATGTAGGAGATGGCCAAAAGTGACTAAATTACTTACCCAGCTTGAGATAGTGGTACCTGTGGTAGAGCAAGGAACTAAGGTCAGATCTCCTGAGGCCCATGGTTATACCCTTGATGGGCTGTGACTCACAGCTACTCCTGATACATTGATGATAGTTTAGATCTCAGTTATCAGAGATTACTCACCTCCTCTCCCCTTTGCATTAATTTTCTAGGATCATTTAACTGGTCACATTTTACTGGAACTCTTGTTTGCAGAAATTAACTTCGAGGCTCAGATACCTAAGCATCTGCAGACATCTTGGTTCACAAAAGATGATAAAAGATGAAAGACATGATCTGTAATTCCATGCCATTCATCTGAGTCAGTCACAAGCAAGCACCAGTCCCATATATATCCCCAAGATATATTTGAAAAGACTTTTCACTTGCAAGCTGTAAATTCAGGGGAACTATGATCGCTTTGCAGTTAGTCCTTGACAAGAATAAGAGCTATAGTCTTAAGTTACTTTCTAATAGGTTCAAAGTTATAATAGACTTCCTTCTGCTTGCAGGCTTTCTGCTCTCATTTCATTGGGATTTGCTGTTCATTTCCTGAACTTTCTCATCATTGATTTACTTCTATGTTCAGATGTGTCCCTACTACTTTTTTCAGATGCTACTTATGCAGCAATCTGAACAATCTCACCAAACTGATAAGCAAACATTTCCTGGATCAGTGGGGGAAAAAAAAAAAAAAAAAAAAGAAAAAAAAGAGTTTGCTTGATTCCTGGCAACTAACATAGGTGCGAGATTGAAGAGAACCATGGAGACAAAAATAGTGCTGAGTCCAAGTTTTTGCATCTTTTGAATGTCTTTGAAATGCAGCTTGTTCTTCTTTTACTTTCATAGTTCAACTAATATTGAACTCTGAAACAGGTCTCTTCCTGTTCAAGTAAAGCCTGGCTCCTGTCTAAGATAGCAATAGTGTTTACACCCATGTACTTACTATTCAGTCCAGATCACTATAAATTTCTCTAACCCGACTGTAGACTTTTTTTTTTTCCCTTTTGGGAGCTGCAGAAATAAAAAGTTCTAATATTTAGTTTCCCTGTAAGTTTCTTATTCCTACTTACCTTCAGAAGGGGGTTTGATCTTTCCCTGCTTTGATCAGAAGACAGATCTAATGACACAGATGGGGAAGCGGTGTTATTTGTGCCATTAGAAGCATTGCTAATTTTCTCAAGCTGACAGCCCAAGACTGAGTGAGAATTTGTTGTAGGAGGCCTTTGTTGTTGGTTTGGTTTTTTTTTTGTCAGTACCTGTGCAAGATATAACAGAAATAGCTGCACAGCATCTGGCTAGCAAGACTTAAAGCCATTTACTTCAGGTGTGCATGAAATTGCTGTACTGAAAGCCCAATCATTACTTTGTAGTTAACTTTCTCTTGTATGATCACATTTTTCCTTGTAGCTGTGAAAACGAAAGACTTGCTCAGTCCTACCAGCTTGTTCCAAAGTCAGAGGAAACTATAGGCAGTACTGAACAACAAAACAACACGTCAGGAAAAATAAATGAAATGTCTTTGTGGTGTCAGCTTGTGAAGAAACGAGATGAAATATTTTTTCCATGGGCTGAACGAGCCCAGACAAAATCTGTCTAGATACTAGGCTCACTACAACCTACTTGTATCATTTTTGGAGGAGTGAATAGTCTGTTTTATGGCAGATGCTCACGCTACACACTCTGAAAAATACTCCCTTTTCTCAGAATAAAAGTTTTCATAGTTAGATAAGATAGAGTGGTAGTATCTTCTGCAATAGCAAAGCACATTGGCTGTGATTTTATACAGCACTAATATTTTTCTTAGGCTCTAACTCCTCTTGAATCAGAACTAAATGAATAAGTCCCAATAAAAGGAGAATTCAAAAACTCAAGTGCCTGTTCCAGGTGACCTCATATGTTGGAGAGCAAGTTCTGGGTGACTGTGGGTTACTGGAAGTCTATTCTGGGTGGAAGTATATGTGATTTGTTTTTCCAGAGCTAGGATGCCTCTGGATTCTACTAAGTTAATTTCAGGTAAATACATACTATTTAAGCCTTAAAGTTTCATTTCACAGAAACTTCTGCTTGTTACTTTCTAACTATGAAAACACACCAACAACAAAAGAGACAAAAAACTCCACTCCACCCTCCCCCTAAACAACAACATAAAACAACAAGCAACACAAACTTCATGTTATTCCAGGGAGAATTACCCATGTATAAAATGTGTGCTTTTCTCTCTCTGATTTATCCACATTCCTGGGTATCTCATTCACTATCAAACCACTGTCAAATAGGCGAGACAGCATTTTCTGTAAATAACAGACTGTAAGTCTCATTTTAAACACTGGAAGTATCACAGTGTCCAGTGTAAGCACAGCAAATTGAGCATGAAGAAGAAATTTTCAGGATAAGAGGATAAGCTTTATGCGAAGAGCCTCACAGTGTCCTTGGGGAAAAAAAAAAAAAGCAGTCTGAAGAAAGTAAATTTTTTTGTTTTTCTTTTTTTCTTTTCCTCCAAACATGCAAGCGACAATTCTTGAGGCTTCATTCACAACTTCTCAAACATTAAGTACATTAACACCCGTAAAACTGCTTATTCTATGGCTACATTCCAAGTACTAGCAAGGCACTTTATTTATTGCAATAACTGAAAGCACCACCACCCATTCTCACTGTATCTTTCAGGCCACAATCACTGGTGTCAGATGTGTTTTTACTAACAGGATTGTGGAACTGGTAAGCAGCGAGCTTTCCCACCCTTCCCTTCTCCCAGGCATCTGACAAGCCACGGTTTCAGAGTGGCCACACCCTGCTTGTTATTGTTGAATTCGAATATTAAAGGTGGGTTCTTTTATATTTTCCTTAGCCTTTCACCTTTATTTAAAATAGAGTGCATTCAAGGGACATCTGTGTTACTGGCAACAACATCACATGAAGGAGCTTTCTATAAATAACATCACTATTAAACAAACGGCTGGAGCATAGCACTTACTAGCACAATGAAGTCAGTATTGTATTATTTATTCTTGGTAGATCTGACTGCTGGCGAAGTAAAGTACACATGGGTTTGGTTTTTTTTAACCACTATGTTTATGGTGCAAATAAAATTAAAAAGCAAGACTAAGAACATGCATTGCTAAAATTGCTAAATTTCCTATGTGACAATGGCAAAATGACTAACATCCAAATTCAAAAAGGTCTTCCTGAATTTTTGCACTTATGTTTTTTAAAGGTCATTTTTGAAAGTGTGGTTTCTATCCTCTTTTATCTCTGTGTTTTTCAGCTGTAAAATGGAGTTAATAATACTTAACAAGTTTACAAAAGTATTATGGTTAAAACATTCATGTGAGTAAAGTACATCATTGAGTTTCTCCGACTGAATGAGTCACTACAATACAAAAATTATTTCAATTTGAGATGTTTGGCATGTGAAGGAGCAAGGTAAATACTAGATCGTTTTTTTCTGTTTTCACAACTGAAAAAATGTGAACTCTATAAAATGGAGGCCAGACTTTCAAAGAGCTACAGAAAACCTATCCAAGTATACTTTCATAGCATGATGTAGACATACCCCAAACCAGTCCTAAATTGACTTGCTAAGGGTTGGTCAAGGTCTAGTCAAAGCTGTGATTTGCTGTGGAAATTCATTAAATTTGCCTGACAAACTCCTTACTCCACCTCTAAACTATTACTCTTAAATAAGCTCACTTGGTAAACCCAGCTTTAATGTTTATGCTCTGAAGAAATGACTGTGGTGAACACAATCTAATTTAAGCAAGTAACATGATAAAAATTAGGTTTCTCCAAGAGAAACGGGGACAAGAAAAAAAGAACATAAAAAAGAGATCGGAAGTGGTAATAGACATGATTTTGCCAAGTAGGCTCAGTAGCAACAAAAGGATTATGAAAGACGACTTGTAAAATTGATTAGAATAATATAGTGTTTTCCTACTCCAAACATTCTGTGGAATGGATTTTTTTTTTGCCATTACATGGCGTGAGCCAGCCACATGTTAGCCAATATTAAGTATTCAGATTTCCCAAGCATAATGTCTACAGTCTACACTATATTTCTATTTAATGCTAGAGGTTTAAAATGTATATGACATTTCTTTAAGGAAGAAATCAATTCAGCTGAAAGTGAAGAGCATTTTGTTAAAAGGTTTGTATGTATCAATTAACAGACCTTGGATATCCACACTTACAAGTACAGATGCTTGCTTGAAAATTGGGCCCACAAGTCCAAGTAAATTATGTACTCCAGAAAGAAAGCTATGTGGTTTCTGAAAAATATATGGATAACAGGGTATCTAAGTCTTATTATGCTCCAAGCTTTTCAAAGTAGGCCCAAAATACTCAGCAGTTTTCTCACTTTTTTCCTTTGCGAAACACTCAAATAACATATCTCTCAGAACAAATTTGCATAGAAAAGCTTAAGAAAGAGAAATCACGAATGAATAGAGAACAAAACAAGAAAGATCTTTTTGCCATCATATCAATACGTGACTCATCCACGCCCTAAATTCTGTGTGCAGTTCTGGTGCCCTTATCTTAAGAAAGCTATGATAGAACTGGGAAATATTCTGAGAAAGGTAACAAGGATGATTAAAGATTTTTAAGAGCTTTCATATAGAAAATTAGCAGGTAGGCTGGGAAACTTCAGAACAGTTAAAGAGGAGAAGGCTGCAAAATCATTAATAACATAAAGGAGCTAAAGAATGATGTTTTGCTGTCTCTTTCAGCACAAGAACCAGGCATAAGAAGATACAAAGAGCCAGGTTCAAAAGTCTAGATTATCTTCATGCAACAGGCAATAGTATAACTTATTTTTATATGATATCATGGATGTAAGAAATTTATGTGAGTTTGTAACAAGCATGAACACATACCTGGAAAGAAGGGTTTCTCTACAAACCATCACAGGTTCAGGAAATCCTCTGAACTAAAAACAGCTGAAACACAGGAAAGTACACGGCAGAAGTATGATACATTCTCACTCTGTTCTTATTCTTCTCTGATAATTTTATTTCAACAAGTGTCTGTTGCTGACACTGGACACAACGATGTTCAGCTCCTGAAGTAGTAATGTTCTCAACACTCTTGAATTTTCTCCAGCTGCTTTAACTCTTCATGCAATTTATTGTCTACCTCATTGGCCATGATCTTGCTATTTCTGCCATTGTTGCTGCCTGATGAGGCAAAAACTGAGGATCTTGTGCTGCTGGAATTCTGCCTACTGGTGAAAATATGTTACTCCTTATTTCTGTCAGCTCCCTTGCTCTCTTGGTAAAGTCAGTCTTTTTTCCTCAGTACTATATACATCTAGCATTGGCCCACTACCTTGGATGGGACAATGATTTTATGCCAGGTTTTGATATTTCTATTTTGCACATCCAGAAATCTTGACGGACTTGTCTGTAATGCTCCATTTTCGGAGACAGAATGTTAGACTAGAGGGACCCATGGGCTGTAAAGCCATTCTTATTTTCTAAGAAAACTAAATTATGTGTCACTTCACCCAAAAAAAAGTGCAAGCACAAAAATACTGTATTAGCACGAGTTCACTAATGAATGGATTCCAAATCAAGAATTAAGATTATAATTGTAAGAGTTAATGCCTGATATTTGGTACATTTTTTCCTGTATCCATTGTGGAGACATGAAATTAGGTCTTCATGGTTCAATGAACTTTTTCTCCTGGGCCAATGACTGGGAATAATGCTACACATCATTAAGTGGAAGTGATATTTGTATTATTTTGCAGAACTGGTTGACTGTGCTTTTAGGTATCTTTTATTGAGATGCAGCATCAAAATATTGAACGCTGAAATTAATAAGGTTGGAGAAATACAATCACCAAGTAAAACAAAACAGAATTAAATGTAAATTCCCACCTTAGAGCTCCCACGTGTTGGTATATGATCCTTCGCAGAGCAGTAGGCAGGTTAGGTCTAACAGGGATTTATTTTCTTTGGCCAGTGAACGGCTAATCATTTTTTAACTTGGCTTTTGTTTCAGATATCACATTCTATATGACTGCCCTATTGTTCCCCTCTTAAGTTTTTTGAGTTTCTTTAATATACAACAAGGTCTTTTAACTCAGTATCAGTTTACGGTTTTTTTTTTGCTTAGAATAAGAAAGCAATCTACTGTGTAGTATATTTAAAGGGAAGGCAAATATTTTTGGTGACAACTCAACACCTAAGAGTTCAAATCCACTGTACACTGATGTTGGTTACCCTATCCTATCTCCCTTAAGCCATACAGATTTTTGATTACAGCACAGCTACAGGCTTGCATAATAAATCAGTCACTACATTAAAACAGCAGTAATGACACATTCAGGAGTGTAACTTGTGGCAGTCAGCCATCAGTTAGGGGGCTGTGGGGAGCTGCAGTATCCTGGGGAGGGAGGGTGGAGCAGGCACCATCTCTTCCAGAATAGCCTCACAGGGTTGAGGACAGTGAAGTTTTAAATTAAACTGACTGACTGTCAGCTTGGTAACTGGCTTGACTGCAAAAACTGATTTAAAGGCACTCAGCAACATGACTGTTCAGGAGCAAACTTTCATGATTTACCTCAGGCTGAGAGTACAAGCTCTGGCTGTGATAGTCTCTTTCGAACTCCTCCAAGGTGCTGGACTGCGGTGAGAAGCTGGTTCTCCTTATCCTCTCCCAGTAGCCAGTGTGTTTTCCAGCATGCCAGTCTTCTGCAGGGCTTCATCGGGATAAGTCACCAATGCCAGCTATGAAAGGAAGGTGTTAATCGTTTTACAACTTGCCTTTCAAATGACAATTACGCTTTGATTCTTTTAAGCCCCTGGTTTGCTAACTCCTGACACCTGAACAGATTCAGGCTGGAGGAAGCTCACTATCCTAACAACTGCACTGCTCACTTGGGAGATAATATGTCCAGATCCACACTACTATGTTCCAACTTTCGTTTCTAATAGCCGCCTACTAAACAGAAATCAATACATCCACACAAAAATACCCAATTCATTTGTATAATACCTTTACCACTCCATCGGGGTTCCATATGGTATTCCAATGACTGGTCTGGATACATAGGCTACTACTTGATACCTTCAAACCTACCACACCTATAAAAAATAACAACATGGTTGTAACTAAGCACGTCATATATGAAGACTGATTAATTCCAGCAAAGAACTGCGGATGTCTAAAACGTATCCCAAAGACCATATTTTGTTTACAGCTACTTGCCTGTTCTAAAGGCAGATGCTGAAATACCTCAGATATGTTTTAGCTGAATATGCTAACGCTACTGGACTGTTGCATAATAGATCAAGAGATGCCAAACCATTTCTTAAGACACATCATTAAGTTTTAGTCAATCATATCACATGGGAAGGAATATGAATATGCAGAACACTTTAAAAATAAAAATCAGAATTGCAGTTTTAGGAGAAACCCACTAAATTACACATTTCATAACTGGAGAACCGTCATGATTTACAGTAGAAACCAAGATATCTAAGAGTTAAAAGAGAAGTTCAAACTTCTCAAATTAAATTTAGCGTTCACAAAACTAACAACAGTTTATGGACCTGTTTCTTCCATTGGTTAAATTCATATTACTTTCAAATAATGACTCCCTTCTCTTAGTTCTAATATCCCTGGGTTTCTACTAACTGAACTTCTATTGAAACAGAGCAGTCTCTAAAAAGTAGACTGGCACAGACACTTATTTGCATTAAAATTTTCATTTTCCCACTTTGCTTCTTTACACAGAGGCTTCTCTTGACTAATTTTTTATTTCACTCTTTCTTGGCTCTGTGTGCATTTTCACTGATTTTTTTTTTTTCCTTTTTTTGCCATCTCTCTGAAACGTAATGAAAACATGCTGCATTAAAGCAGACTTGGAAATAGCATAACAGGATTGCTCATCTCAAATAGAAACATGTTTCTTTTTCTACAGTTATCTAACACCTCCTCCTTCCTAAAAAAAAATAAAATAAAATTACTTTTTTTAAAAAATGCATACACACAGAGAATACTTTAAATTGTAACGTCTGACAACTTACTGCAGAATTAACTTTCTATGTATATACCAGAATATTCAATTATGTGTGTATTTAATCACACACAGACAAACACACACAGACAAACACACACATACGTATTAGGAGTGACTGCATTATAGCTGCTGGTACAATCTCATGTCAACAAAAATGATTGCTAAAAAAGTAAGTTGAGAAGCTCAGAGTCTTCATGTGAATTTCTTTAACTCAAAATACAAATGCTTGCAACAAACTTTTCAGACCAAGTGCATCCTGATGGTAGGAATTACATTTTCAATGCACTGTTCAGGATATTGACTGCACATCTTGCATTCATAAAGCGCAGTATTAGAAAAAGCTTTTTAATAGAATTTTGAGTGTTTATATTTTAAAGTAATGAAAACCAGCCTCTGCTGTGGAGCAAGAACAAAATATTACATTCTACATACATTCATATTTCTTGATTAAAGATAACAAAGTCAGATTACCGTTTGACTATTATCCTTTTACAATGGCCAGAAATTTATGTCTGATTTTAAGTGAGGTTGCTCAACCTCTTACAGATTTGATTCCATACAGGAAAGACAGATGTTGCAAAAGGAATTAAGTGATTGCTCTTGACAGGGCAGTCAGGTCAGAATACTTGACAAAAATGCAACAGGAGAACTTTGGCTTCGGCAGCAGTCTCAGGTCATTTTAAGCTGCAATCACGCTTAGAGTCAGAAGAAAAGTACACCAATGACAATATTATGCTTGGGGCAAATTTATTTAACCTACTTATACCAAGTCTGCATTTGACACTCCGTGTTCTAGTAGACAGCATTTCACGAATCATGTGTATCTGACACCACTGTTGAAGATTCTCAGATGACATCTATTACCAGTGCATAAAATACATTTACTTTATGGCTCACTAACACTTGAAAAAGAACAAACTGGCTTGCAGATGTCACAGAGCTATATCTGCAGTCTAACATCTGGACAACGCCCCAAAATTTCACAGCACTGAATCCCAATATACTTACAATCAAGTACTAGCTCATCTTGGAACTACTGAAAAACATTATTTCAAATAAACGCACACAGAGCTCAGCTAATGTTTGTCAGTCTACCAAAAACAAACCAAAAAATTCTCTGAAGAATGACAAGACCTTATCAATAGTGTGAATATTGAACATCAGCAATCTTCTGTTTCTGCCACAAGAAAAGGCAAACCCACACTACCGTAATTGCAAAAATTGTTTTGCCTCCCACCTAAATCCAGCTCTGGCAGAAAGTAAATGGGATTTTTGCACTATGTCAAAGAGGTGAGTAGGGAGGAAGTGAAAATAGCCGTTCTACCTCATTCACTGAACTTGCTATAGGAATGGACAAGAGTCACTTTTTCTTAAACAAGGTGATCCCCTCAAAAAATCTGGCATTTAGTAGCTAATCTGCAAGTAGCCAAGTTAAACCCCTGTATGCCAGACAAAACCCGCTGTCTATGTGTCTCTGCCAACCCATCTGCTCAAGATACCTCCTACTAGCGGGTTGAGAACTTTCAGTAAACACACAGTTCAAATACAAGGTTGATTTTTTTCCCTGTTCTCTAATCTTCCTTAGGACCTCAGTTTTCAAAGCACTCATTGATTAACTACATTGATACTATTACCTTTATTATCACCAGCTTATTGATTATCAGTATCAGCTCAATTTTAATTGGTTCCTGTAGAGATATAAGTTACACACACACTAAATGAGTTACCATTAAACTTTTGTCACCTTCATCACCCATAGACACACATGGTGTTGCTCAAACTTCTGCCACAAGAAATAGAAATTTAGGATAAGATTCTATTTTTGAAAAGTTGATCTTTCAAAGGATTCCAGAAGGGATTCTATAAGGGACTTAACAGAAAGTTCTTTCGGCTCTGTCCAGCATTAATTCAAACAGTACTTCATGAAATGAAAATAAATGTTAAGTTAGTTACTATTGTAGCATATATATATTTCAGAAGAGATTGTGTACCTTCAGAAAAATATGTTGAGATCGCCTTTCATTTAATCTATAGCAGCTCCACAGTTACACACACAGTTGTTAGAACAATATCAGAAGTTCAATTTGTATGCAGGGAAGAAACGCCATCCTATGCTCCCTTCTCAGCACAGAGGTCTTCAAATCCATCCTCACAAAACGAATGCTTTTCAACCAATAACAAGAAGTAGGTGTTGTTATTGCTCACATTAGTGTAAGAGCAGCTGCAGAGAACACACAGCAAAGTCCCATCAAAACATACCCTGTGAGAAGCCTCTGTTATCAGGCCTGAACGCAGCCCACCATTTGTTCTAAATACACAGTAACATTTATTTTCCCTTCCTATCCTAAGGACCCACTTTCTCCTTAGTTCCCAGGTTTCTCCATCTGTTTCGGGAAGTATGTCAACATTTGTCTGGATGAAGGGAGTCATTTAGAAAGACTATATATAATAACTTTCATCTCTTTTATCTCTCATTCTGCTCTTTACTGTGTCACTGTTTCTGACGAAGAGGAGGTATTCAATTTGTACTGACAGCACTGACCAATTTGTGTCTGAAGAGGAATGACTAATGCAGCCACCTTTGAAATGTTCTTACAGCTTTGCTCTGTCTTTCTTGGGTGCAGGAAAGTTGCTCTCCACAGTGAACTCTCCATTCAGGCTTTGTTCAAAGAGACTGTCTATTTTCAAACTGGTAAAGCTTAACTAGTGCTACACAGGATGTGCCTGACCAGGGAAGCTAATACAAACCAGCAGGATACTTCTGGCATTGTGTACATTCCCTTTATATGATGTCATTGTTACTGCTAACTGGGGGGGAATGCATTTATATGATTTACTTTTCGAAAATATATAGCCAAAGTATAGAAACTATTCGAAAATTATTACTTTCAGTGTATTTCAACCTATTTTCTGGTACAAAATTCATTAGAAGAGGTGAGATAGAACTACATCCTTACTCCTTTCCCAGTTAGGAAATGTTTGCTGTAAAGTTTGTGGCTATCCGTCAACTGTAATTTAAAAATGGAATTCTACCTTTATTTTTAAATAAGCTGATGTCAAAAAGATTTTGGAAGTGCATCCTTATATTACTTCTACAGTACCTTTATAAGTGTCCACATATCATTTGGTTTCAGTGTAAGCTCTGTTAAGTAAGACAGTGTTTTCCTTTGGACAGGGTAGTTTGGAATAATAAGTATATTATCAGGAATTTATAACAGTCAGCTCTTCTCCTGATATAGACTCATGTGTCTTTCAGCCTTCCCGATTCAGTTTCTCCAAATGTTCATGGAGTGTGGGGAAGGAACACTCACAAGGAAGAATTTATTCAGCATTTTGAAGATTAATATGTATTATTTCATCATTGCATCTTCTTAGCAGAGAATGGGATGCACGTCCCATGGATGTACACCATCTTTCAGAGCTATTTAGAGAAACGGGATTTTTCCAGAGGGAGAGGATGAGGAGGAAGGACGTGAAAATGGCTGGTATAGCTTATCTACATAGAATTACTCACGGCAAATTGAATGATTCACCGAGCTCAGTCTCGAGCAGAAAACTGTAGATAAGAGATTGGAGGATTGAGGTTCTTATCCACAGTGCTATTTTTCTTTTTGACGCCTTTGGTTTGTTTGTTGTTTTTTTTCAGGGGAGTAGGGTTGTCATTTTCATCTTAGAGCTTGGATTTGTGAAATCTGGTGCCTTATTTTGGGACAGCTGCACTATTTCTTCCTCTGCCTTCCCCTCTCTCCAAGATTGTCCTGCTAAGAAGAGTCACTTCAGGTCCTAGGAGAGATGGTGCGGGATGCCTATTTACAACCAGCCATGCTCAGAAAAAGTAGCATCGATTTTGTGTTCAGCCTGACTCTAAAAGCTGATAGTCCAGCAGTCGCACTACACATCAACAAGGAAGGACAGCAACCATTCCAATGTGAGCTGTGCCCCTTGCACTAAAAGCTCTGCTGACTTTTGTATTCCTTTTATAGATATCTAACCCTGGATATATAATCCTTTATTTTCTTTCTAGTACTGTTATTTTTAATTAAAAATATTTGGAGTTAAAAACATATTAATACATTTTATAGGAAATTATTTATGTTAGTAGTATAGAACTGCATCACTTGCTTAACTAGGATCCCATTAAACATGAACTGGCAGAACTCTTAAGAGTAAGGCACTTTTGGGAAGTTCTGTTATCTTTGAGTACATCCAAACCAGAGGTAAAAGACAAATTATTTTCAATTTGGACACAAAACCAAAAATATACTCTTGAATTCAAATCCAGAGATGTTGACTCTAACCTCCCTTCATCCATCATCAAAAATGTGGAATGGAAATGTTCAGAGTAGGAAGACACATCTCAAGTTCCATTCTATTTTTAAGTACTGTTTGCCCTATTGGCTACTGTCAAAGTGGCAAGAACTCAAACAGAATATCCACATCAAGGTCACAGTTCACCCCTTCTAACTACTGATTTGTGTGAGGGAACGTGAAGAATTTAATACAGGCTGCAAAGTGTTCCGTTTCCCTTAATTATTTTCTGTGTCAGACAGTTCTTTGGTGGGTGTTTGTTTTTTGCAACCATAGTGATGAGATATATTTGCTGGCTGCAGTCAAAATAATTCCAGTTATCTACTGGCATCATTTTTTATTCAGCAAATCCAGACATTTGCCTGCTTTACACCCAAAGGGTAGGAATTTAGAGACTATACTCCTAAAATAGCTCTTAAATTATTTTTCTAGATCAGACCAATAGTTTGTTTTTTTTTGATACATTCCCACAAAAAAATCAAAATTGCTCCTCACACCAACACAGAACTGCATCCATTCAAAATTTTCTTATTATTCCATTATTGAGAAAAAAAAACAGATGATCTCATTTAGATCACACATATAAATATTCTTCAAACCAATTTCCTTTACAACGTGTGCAATAAATCACTTTTCCTACAATGTTACTCTGCTACTCCTTGTCTTAGTGTGAAAAACCGTCAGCATATGATTTGACAAACTGCTGACAAAACCAGCTTGATTTTAGAACCATATAGGAATCAAACATTCACTGGGAGATCACAGTTATCTGGCAACAGTGAGTTTAAAAACATGTGTGTATATGCATATAAATACATATTGGCTAGGTGTCTTTACTGACCTTGCACGTCAGCAATGATTTTGACAGATCCACACTGTTCATAGCTTTGAAGAACAGAGTTTAAACCCCGTGTTTAGATTGGAAGCTCTGATTACAATTTTTGTTGGAGTTACGAGTAGTAATGGGATAGTGACCATCTCAGCTGCTGAACTCCAAATCCATCAAGGACTGTAAACCAGAGCCCTCAGCCACTGCTGCTTACAGGAAAGTGAAAACTGAACTTTATGGCAGCTTGCGCCACTACACCAGACCGCGGCTTCTCAGGAACATTGTCTAGCTCACCACCCCTCCCACTGGCCTGACAGCATCTAGCAGGAGAATAGGCAGAGAGCTGGAAGCAGGAATCTCTTTAGTCATGCCAGGATGAATTGGCAGAACTTGAGATTCCAGGCACGTATTCGCATGAGCAGGCCTTATTCTCAGAGCTGGAATAGCCCCATTGATTCAGTGTATCCAAAGTAATTGGATTACGAAATTAAAGTAAATTCTATCCTCATGTTTTCTCTACATCACTTCCTATGGATAGGTGGTGCTTTCGATTCCATTTTCAAAAAGAGGAGGCTGTGGCTGCAATATAACTAGACTTAGAGTATAACCAGCCAGTTAATAGTGCTGGGAAGACTATGGATTGTGAGTATGCTGACAGGAAAGGTAGGGGGTACCTGATTTGGGGAACCATCACTGCTTAACAGTTTCAAGTAACTGTGGGCAAGTACCCAGCTACTCTGAACTCCAGAAGTGTCACAGGCCAAGCAGCTATTTTGCTAACACTTGCTGTCCGCCTGTAGGAGCTGCTCTAAGCCATTATTAGAAGTAGCAGAGGACTAAAAGTTCAAATTTTGGGGGTCAAATTATGAAATGGGATTGACTGATGAAAAGAAACTAAGATATAATCTTACACAAACTGGGATCAGCAAAATACTTCATCTATGGCACAGAGTTTGACTCCAATCTGAGGACTGAGACAATTTTAGGGGTTTCAGCCTGTTCCCTGATTGACAGTTTTCCAACATATTCGCTTTCCATGATGACGAATGCTTTGTCATTATGACTGTAAGGAACCCTTTGTACAGCACTGAGTTTAACAATACAGCATTGTAGGCGCAATTTGTTTCCGTTTCATTAATGAAGATATATAGGACATTAAGTACTAGTCACTGACTTTTCATCGTTTCTATTTGAAGAGATGGCATCTGCTGTTCCCAATCTAAGCAGGAGTTTGGGATGGCTGTCAGAACAGTTGATGTCCTCCAGGATGGGTGTTGCTAGTGCGTATTATTGTTTAAAAATAAAAATAGTTTCTAAACAAAATGTTGTGGAAGGATAAACGCTCAGTTAAAGTTGGGCAGCGACCAGCCTGAGTTTCATGGAGTAATTGCTAATTGTGTAAGCTCTGCCCAACGCTCTGTTTACCAGGGATGTTTTGCCCATTTTAGCTGAGGTGGGGCTCATTTCCTTAACAGACACAGAACAGAGCTGCAGTCTGCTCTGTATCCTGCTCAACAGAGCATGCTCAGATCTTTAGACATTCACAAAAAGTAAACGTAACTTCCCCCCCTTCCTGCTATATAGTGAGCTCAGATAAAAGCATCAGGATGTCTCTCGTTCAATATTCACCTTCTCTTACGTGCATATTTCAGAAACATCCAAAGTCAAGTGCAATTCAGTGCTTGCCCTGGTTAATCCTCCCCATCAGACTCGTTTTAATTGCAGCATTCCCAGTATTCCATTTTGAACATAAGTGCGTACGAGCAGTACAAGAAACCAAATGCACGGTCCCTGCCTCTAGTTTGTTCAGTAAACTCCTGCTCACAATTAATAACAGCACAGCAACACATGTGGTGTGCTGATATTAGCAAATCTCCATCCTGATTGCAGTCAGAAGAAAACTAAAATTTATTTATGGCAAAACCTCGCTGTGGGTTACACGCTCTACAGTGGATATTAGTGCATTCATGTAAGTGATTTACCTCGCATAAGAGCCACTAGCTGGAAAACCACAGAGTACAAAAACATTGTTTTGTTTGTTAATGAGCTCTTTTCTCCTTCATTATAAAATTAACTCAAGACTGAATCAAATAAAAAAGTCTTTTAAATAGCCTAAAACTAAAGCATGTGGTATCTGATTGAAGGAAGAGCTTTAGGATGCACAGAATTCTCTGCCAAGAATTCAGAAACAACAGTCATAATACTTGTACAAATCAGTGCCAGGTCAGAGCATTATAACTATCGTTTTACTATGATTGTTCTTCTCATGACACATTACACTGGTAATTTCTCCTACAGTAGTAGTTAGGGCACCTATTTCTACGTTACTATCTTGTAAATGCCAAATTCTTCATGATTTTTCAGATTTATATAGTCTCATGCTAAATCAGAACACTTGAACTAATATTCTGAACCCATTACACAGAACTGGGTAGGTGCTGGATGGCCCATATGGAACTGTGTAGCTGCGTTATACATAGTGGCACCAGAGTTAATTATACCTGCAATAGCAGTCTGAACTCTGGATTCCTCAGCCTTTGCCAAGTTCCATCTAGAACATGGAAAACCTTGTATGACTGTTAGTTTAACGGGAGCATGGCCCACATACCTCACCCTTAGAAACAAGGAGAAAAGGATTGAGAACATCAGTCTTTCACTTTTAACAATGACACTGCACATAAGAAGGCAACAGATACCAAATAAAGCAATTCCTTGCACCCGTCTCAAATCTGAGTCATAGCCCTAGAGACCTCAAGGCCTTTGAATAGTATTTCCTTTGGCTGTTGTCTTTAGCTTATTAGCACACCCATCTGACTGAAGAAGACTGCTACTGAGTACGTACGACCTTCAACAGTAAGACAGGGTGGGTCCTGGGGGGACGGATGTGTGAAGTGCCATGGAACAGAAACTATGCAGCGAAAACTGTAAGCAATAGTGTTCCCCAGGGTTTAGGCATGCTGAATTGCATCCCAGTGCTTGAGAATGTGCTGCACCTGCTGAAAGGAAGGGAGAGCCAGTTGGGCAAAATTTGTGGAAAACCATAAAAAAAAATGAAAACCTACCTTCCAGGAACAGATGCTTTCTGTTGAACTGATATTTGCAGCCTTCAACATACCCCTTGAAAGTTCTATTTACAAGTGGCATGTTCTGTGTTCTGGCCAGGCTCGCTGCACATACTGACACTACGACATTTGTTTCCACTCTTTCTTACTCCTGCATGCTGCATTCCCAAATTCTCTACAGCATGGTTTGGCTCTCATATTTCGCAAGATTTCACGGATAGTAAAAACTACTTGCTTATTACAAAATACTTAAGTCCAGTGCTTCTGGATCATGTTGGAATTATCAAGAATACTCATATTAGCTCCACAGCAGGCTCCTGTGATGCTGCCCAAAAATCATCTGATCTACTGCAAATGCACTCTCAGTTTGTTCTGAACATGTAACATGAACACATCTGGAATCTCCAAGCTGCGCAGTGTCTCTGCCTAATCTACTAAACATCCATAAATCCTGGACAAATGTAGTAAATGCTTGAATTTCTCCAGCAAACAAATTTCCGGATGGAAAAAGAAGACATACAAAAGAAAATCAAACCAATCAATGCCTAATTCAGAATTCCTTGCAATTCCAGAGCTCCCCCTTGTCAAGAAGTATGTGAGGACAGATTCTTCCCTTTTTCTATGCCAGCCTTCTGATCCTTCAATACAGAAATCAGTGTTTCAAAGGTATCATGTGACACACAGAGAAATGTCACTGGGTTGAAGAAAAGACCTTGCATAATTAGCTTGGCACCTATTTAAAAAGAATGTTTACTGTAAGTAGGGCAAACAAGAAGAACACACGCTAACCCAAAGTTATCTCCTATGCTCTTCCACGACTTTTTGCTTTCCCTTTAACAAGAGTATTTTCCAGTTATCTGAATATCCTTCTACTTTCCATCTTAATAATAATAAAAAAAACACAAGAAGAAACAAATAA
Source organism: Baryphthengus martii (assembly GCA_013396935.1). NCBI lineage: Eukaryota > Metazoa > Chordata > Aves > Coraciiformes > Momotidae > Baryphthengus > Baryphthengus martii. Next base: position 151,872 of record VWZK01019267.1, on the reverse strand, counting down.
GAGCTGTATCTCGTAGTGCAGTTTCACAAAAATCCACTCAAAACAAAAAGAAAGGGAAAGATTCTGTTTCCATTTTTCCCTTGTGCCATTCCTCCTTTCTTTGCCATGGTCCCAACCTTTCCCCTTGCATCAGCCATGGCACTAATGAAATATTTGCATGAAATAATTCAGTTCATTAACTCAAGAAAATCCTGCCCTTTTCATGCTGGGTGAACAGGTTGAAGTGGCTGACGGAGCAGTCTCTCAAGAGCTAGACTAGCCGCAGAATAAGCGCTGGGTGTGGTTAGCTGGGAGCAAAGGAACAAGATTATCCTTTCAGCAGTGCTAAGCTACTAGATCATCTCACCTTGCCTCATGGAACCACAAATGTAGAGGTTTACCTCTAAACTCTTCTAGCCGTGTAGATAATTGACTCCACCCAGAGGTTTTACAGTGACCACGGGGAAAGAAAGTGCTTCACCAACAGGATCAGACTGCTGTGCAGACCCAGAGGATTTACCAGCAATTCAGAACTCCCTTCTCTGCCACTGAAGGAGAACATCATCTCGATAGCACCTCTTGTCCAGATCTCAAGAGATGGCTGTATGTACATTCCAAACATCACAGACATCAGGAGGGAACTGCTCCTTTAGTAGACACCTAAAGGAGAAGAAGGAGAAAGAAAGAAAAAAACAAACAGGAAACAAAGTTCACTTACTTTTCTCTATTTGCTTTCTCTTTTTGTTCATCTTTAATTCACATTTAGGCATTGCAAGTGGTAACAATGAAGTAAACACACTTTAAATAAGTTGTGAAAGTATTACTTCAGGGTTTCACTTCTCAAGAACAAGAACAAAAATTAGCCCTATTTAGTAAAACAGGGCTGGTTTAGAGTTATACATCACTGGACAGCTATTCTCTGATTCTTTTACTCAATTCAGCTGTCTCTTCTCAAAACAGGCAATAACTAAAATACACAGACATGGTCACAGAGAAATTATTGCTATTTCATGATCTTTGGAGTGAATAATAGCTGAAATCATAATTAAAAACCAGGAAATAGACATTCTCCTGACATCTGAGTAAGTGCACACCCAAGAACACCATAGCACATAATCTCCAACACTGGTTCCGTTGGTCTCTTTCATGTTTGTCTTGCTCTACACCACACAATGGGCCCACAATCCATAGTAATTCCAGTGAGCCATTTTCAGATGAAGTCATGCTAATATGGAGTAAATAACACCGCAGAAGGACTAATTTCCAAACAAAAGGGCCTTTTTAAAGTACTGTACTTTTCTGAGTACAGCGTCTCAGAAAAGAGAGTAGTCTCTTTTGCATGCTAACAAAATCACTTCATTTGAGGTGGTGTTGTTTGCTTGGTGTTTTTTTTTTGTTTTTTTTTTTTCTTTACATAGATTCACTTAATATTTCCTCACTTAAGAAATCCTTTCAGATGTCAGAAATTCATCCATTTTAGTTAAACAGAAAGAAAAAAATGCCTTCCAAAACTTTACTGAAATCAAAATGTATGGAAACAGAAGATTATCTTTCAGCAGAATTTAGGGGGAAATTCTTTAGGCCTTAGCCATGTAATATATTAGTACAAAGTAGGATTTACTTTATTACAAAATGTTGGAGCAAGTCTTAATATTTCTAATACCACTTTTGCTACTTACGGTTTATGCAGAATAACAGAAGTTATAGGCCAGTACACATTGCTGTCTTATTACTAAAGCTTATAATTTCTAAAATTATGTTCCATAATTGAACAAAACAATACTATTATATAAGAGCATTAGTTTTAATGAAAACCAGTTATGAATCAGTCTACAGCTTAATTTGCTCTTCACAGACCCCAGAAATAAAGGGATTAACTATTCCAAATCCTCCTGGTACTTTACATTTAATCACAAGCAATTTATGATAATTTATTCCACATGTCTGATACCACAGAAAAAAAATTGCAAATAAAGCTTACTGGTGCCTCCAGGAAGTGAGCTGTTCATTCTGTCCTAATATTAGCAGCAGACTACAGCCATACAACATCTCACATGCATTTCAGAACCCCAAACCTGGAGAGCCATCATTTTATGTACGTACAAACCAAACAAGTGTTTGATAGCGATTTGGCTGAGGGTATTTGTCATAAGTACTGAAAGACTATCGAGAACTGAAAAAGAAACTTTGCTGATGTTTCAATCCAATATTTGAGTACCACCAGGATTAATCTGCTTCTTTTTTCATGACTGGAGGAGGTCTCAAAGTGAGAAAGTACTTTTAACTATAGCATACATTTTCCTTTCTTGGTATGGCACACACCCACAGCACTGTTTTGTTCTTCCTTTTCTAAAAGAAAGCAAGCAAAGCTTTCTTTTTAAAGCCAGATGTTGTAATAAAGGAGTTGACTTCTAGGATACTCTCACCAATGACTGGCCAGCACATCACTTGTACGGCAAAGGGGGGGGGGGTCACAGTTCCTGCTGAATTTGATGGCCGTGAGATACTGTGGACTCAGCGATTAGCTTTATCTTGACTCTGGATGAGGCCAGGGCACCTGGCTCTCCCTCAATGTACAGTTCGGAACTAACCAGGAAGCCTACTATTGGCACACTCGACTTCTAATTTGGGAAAAGAAAACACAGTCTGGCAAGCTTGCAAGGCTGCTGACCCTGGTCTGCTAGAACAATGCAAAACAAAGTGCTCTGTGCTGCATCATGGGCTAAACAGTATTTCCTTAGCTTGCACTAATCCTCTGAAACTGGTCTGCGTGAAGAGGAACCTGTGTAACAGATCCACCACATCATTTCATCATTCTATATCCAGCTTTAGGCATAGAAATTGGACATTCTGATATGATTTTTTTTTTCTTAGATTTTTTTTTTTACTTCCGTGTGAAAGCACAGCATAGAAGTGGGCATAGCATTTTTGGGAGCATTCAGGTTCCATTAGGCAAACTAGCACTCACTAGGAAATAGTGGCATTAAAATGCCTGTCTAGTAGCTGCCTCAATGGCCTCCATTCCTTTTCAGCAGAAAAAAATATAGTAAAGTGAGTATTTAGACTGCAGAGAGAGGCCAGATTTGCATTTATATTTAGATATTAATTAAGCTGATAAATTAATGGCTATTTTTCCTTTGTCCATACTTTAGAAAGAGTTCCAAAGTTGGCTTTTTTTTTTCTCTAGAAGAACTTGTTCTCTATCTTCCTAACCATACATCTTCCCTGAAGGCTTTAAACCTAATTATGAGAGAACTAAAAGAACTGACTAATTTTCCCAGTAGCACCGTGTCTTCAGTCATCGTGTGTATGCCATTAAGTAATGGTTAGGTTTCTTAGCTTGCTATCTTTTTAAATTCAGACTCTGGCCTGCATAGACCAGCAGTGCCAAGCACCAATGGGTGTCTAGGCACAAAATATACCATTAACCTTGAAATTCAGATTACTAATTCACTTCCAGTACTTGTGGCAAGCATGTATCCAATGATATAATATCTTGCTATATGAGGCGGTAGAATCCAAGTTGGCAAAACTCAACGAAATCCTGCATTATTAAATGCCTTCAATCATTAGTAAATAAATAAATCAGCTTTTTATTGAAACTAACTTGAAACCACAAAGGAGGTTTAAAAGACTAGAAGAACTTGTGCCACTTGGTAACAAAACGTGAGTTCTGAAAAATTCTTTTTAATTTTCTTTTTACAAAAGTGGCAAACAGAAAAACACAGATAGTCTTGGAGACCTTGGTTTCTCCACAGTAATTCTCATTAACATAAATTTATAACAATATGCCTGTGAAAACTGATTTTTTTTAAAAGATCTCCTAAGTAAAACTCAATTGCATTGGAGTTTTCAGACCTTTGGTTGACCCGTGTATGGCACAGGTGCAATTCTGGGCAATCTGTTGAATTCTCCATTTGTTTCATTTTAGAACTTTGGTTTGGTTTTTTTTCCATATTGTTGTCATCTGTCACCCAGAGGGGTCTGGCCAATTCAGTTATTTCTGCTGTAGACAAACAGAAAAGGCAGAATGTTAATGACAATATAACACTGCCAGGAAATAGTTGCAAATGGCTAATTCAAGGCTATCCTAGAAAGGAATTGTAAGCAACTTTCAGATGAATAGTTTAAATGAAAATAGATGGCATATACTAAGTATTTCAATTAGTACCCAGAGACAAAGAGAATTAAAATTTAACAATTAGAACTTTTGCTCACACCACTGCTGCTGTTCTGACACAGATTAGAAACACAGATTAACTGTGAGAATAAATAAATAAATAATAATACAAAAATCTTCAAAAGTAAGAAGGAATGCCAGCCCCTCAAGACCCAGTTGATATGACATCTGTTTCACTTGGCTTTGAAAAATCAGAAGCATTGTTACACATTTGATTAGAGAATATGAAAGTTTAATAGATCTGAATGCAGTGGGTAGAAATAGAAGTTTCTGTAGCTTCTGCAATCAGATTAAGTAGCATTTTATTTAAGTTTTAAAAATAAAATTCCTATTTTTGCCACCAAAGCAAGTTGTCAGACATATAAATCATTAAAACTGCCCCACGTTTCAGTAGAATTCATACCATATTTAGAAACAAATATAAAATAATGAAATCCTTCACAGATACAAAAGCTCTTACTGCCTATTGTTTTTCCAGATTTACGGATAATTTCCTTTTATATACCAGAGCTTTTAATGTTAATCCACTACTGATATTTCATTTTTATGGGCATTTGCAAGAGTTCAAATGATAGCATGTTGATCATTTTAGTGATTCTTAGCTCCTGTTTTCTCTGAAATCCAAAATATCCAACAGAAATTACATGAGCACACACAATGTTCTGTCATATGAATGATGATCTTTGAACACATTTCAGGAAAAAGTGTGTGCTATTCTAAACAGTTTTAAAAATAGCTTCTGTGCAGACAGATTGATTTCTGCCTGGTGGTATTTTGTTCTCTTCTGTCTGTGTAAATGAATCACCTTTACATCATAAAATGTGAGGGAAAATGGAATGATGAGTAGGGGAATGAGTGATGTGTATGGGAACCTCGAGGATAACACAGTTCCATTGTGTCTTTGTGGTGTTAATCTTTCCAGCTGTAAAATTACAAAACACTTAAATCCAGGATTTTAGAGCAGGTTTAGTATGTCCTTCCCTGAATCTATGACTGAGTAGGAGACTCGGAAATCTTTCTATGGAAGACTTTCTGCTAAAAATCAAATGCGCGGGCAACCCAGTTTGCAGAAACAGAGGTAGCTGTTGCTTTTCTACCAGAAAGCACTAAAGCAGAGGGCAGAGGTTTGGAGTAGTTCTCAGAATAAAAGATAAAAATACAATTGAGTAATTGCCAGTTTGTTAACATACGTTACGTCTACATTAGCAAGTAATTTGGGCACAATAGTAAAAGATCAGTATACCAAACCCATTTATTCTCAGGCCTTTATGCTTACACAGTATACTTTTCTAGGGTTTCACTTTGGACTAGATTTAGACTGATCCCAGATTAAACATTTCTCACATGTATGTTTTTACATCAGTCAAAGGATCAGTGACTGGTACATACTTCGATGTCCTTATCAGGGCTCGGAGCAAACGAGGTGCAAACCTGGAGTGAAGTTTCTAGCGTAATTTTCTCCAAGAACAATCTAGCTCACATGTGCCAAAATCCTCTATCAGTTCATCTCTTATCACATCCTCTCCCACAAGGTGCTCTCACAGCTGGCAACTCCATCTTCTCCAGTAACCCTCTGTCTGGGCAGTCGGAAACCCCAGGAATGGGGGCCCTTGTTTGACAGGTCTCTTGTTATAACTTGGCTAGACCTTGTCAACACTTACAAGAGTCTCCCTTCAAGGGTTCCAAGTCAAAGGATGAGCACTTGCTCATACTCTTTGAATCTGAACTATAAATCATTTTTTTAAATATAAAAAAAAAAGTTGCTGTGCAGCTTTATCAAATTTGCACTCCTATAATATGTTGAAAAACAGAAAGTAAACAGTCATTTCTTTAAACTAGTTTATTCAGAACTGTCTGTATTTCACCTTTCCAAATGGGTTAGCAGCTGCTTTAAGTTCATGGCAGTATAATATTAGAAGCCAAGTTCTCTTTTAACACAAGCAGAAAAGCAACGAAGTTTCTCCCACTATATTGTTCCATGAGACTCTAGTCCTGGCCTGATGAGATTGTACCTTTATTATCATCAAGAATGCAGGAACCAATAGTGTTTGTTGCAATGTTCCTCTCAGGAAGTGGACTGCTCACAGCAACTCATTTTACAAAGCCCACAAATTAACATGATATCAGCCTGAATTCTGTCTTTCAATTGGGCTCAAATCTGAACTAATGACCGTGCAAAGACTATGAAACTATCACAAGGAAATGAATGGAACATGGAATTGATATTTGATTCATGTAGTCTGATTGTAATCCACTTTGGTTTTAGATATGGCTGCGTAGTACAATTTGCTGGCCCAACTATCACGCTTACACCTGTGTCAGCTGGATTTTGTGTAATTACAAACACTAGAAGAATAACAGGCCTACTGTCTACCTCATAAGTCAGCTAGTCTACAGCAACTTTATTTCAAAAGTTGGAAGAAAAATGCAGAAGGTACATGTAGAACTGGAACTGCTTGACAGATATACAGTTAGTGGATGAACTACATTTCATTCCCCTACATGAAAAAAAAAAAAGCAATGGACAAAATACCTACAGCAATGTACCTGGAGGATTTAACAGAAGCTATTGCTTGCATTAAACTTATTTTATTGACACTAAAACCAGCTAAGAATGCTCAACAATCCTAGAGTAAAATGATCTCCAAAACAGAGAGGTCTGTTAGAGAATTACTTTAGGGAAAGCTCAGCACCTTACATAAGTTTTACTGAACTTAAGATTGTGGGTTTTAAAACTCTTAGTTTGGTGAGTGCTCATGCATATCAAAGGGTCACCGATGCCAGCTTTTTCAAACTAACTTTAAAAGGAAGCAAATGGAATTATTTACATTTCCTTCCTTTGCAACTTTGAGAATGTATGATTTTGGTATTACAAGTGAAAATTTAAATAGAAAACCAGAAAGGTGTAATATAACTCAGAGTCTGCAAGTCTTCTGGTTTTGTTCTTACTTTTCTGAATGCTCCAATCTACTCAGGTCTCACAAAAGGACATTTTAAGAATGAAATCTTTTTCCACAATAAGGCTGAAGATGCTGTACTCATGAGTACAAGAAACCAAACTCTCTATAAAAATTGACTTAACCTAACAGCAATATATAAATTCACTGTCAGCAGATATAAAGATAAATGAATGAATTGAAAAATATACATAGAAATTGCATGAACTAGCTCAGTTCTGCTTTTGGAGACTTGAAACAAATGTTTATTCCATAAATTTGCAAGGCTAAAAGCTTTAAAGATATTTGTATTAATATCTTATTTGGCTAGTATTCCTTCACTGCTCATGAGCTCACTGACTACTTCAATACTCTAAAGACTCTAGATACTTCCACAGAACATTGCATTTAAAGCAATACACACAATAAACAAAACATAAACTGTTGATTACTCACAGCCCCAACTTCTAAGAATCATTGAATGCAATGAATGAGTCACCACTTTTGAAGGCGAGAAAGTTGGAGGGATACAGTATTAATAAATAGGCTTAGGTTTTTTTTATTCTAAAGATGGTGTTACCATATCAGACTGATTTGAGATATGAAACAAAAACTTCCACATACCTTAGACCTTTTTCATTATCCACTTTGCCAACCTCAGTGAAGCCAAAGCTGGTGCAGAATGAGGAGATTGTGCAACTGCACATGCTTCACTAACTTACAGAGGGTCTAAAAAGAGATGGTAAAAATACTCACAGGTAGAGAAACTTTATCTAGAGTGGACCTCCTACCAGGAACTGCCCTGCTATTAACAATGATGGGAAACATTTGCCCACAAAAGATTACCAAACAAAACTACCAGTTATCCATTGAAGACAACAGCACACTGAATATCTGTATTGCTAGCTACTCAAAAGAACTTGAGTTTTTCACTTGATCATACAACAATAAATTAAAACCATTGCAGATGGATGCTTCTTTTTTTTATGTGTGTAAAATTTATTATACATTCTATCCTCTTTGTCACAATATTGAAGGGGGAGGTATTGTTAAATAATTTAACCACTCTCCTCAGTAAAAATGAATCTAATTAGGATGAAATGGTATTTTATTCACTGAGAAAACAGACATCCATCCGAAATTCCTTTTAGCAACTAAGGCATGATGACACATTTGGCATTAATTACATAGTGGTGCTATAACACTTATTCGCAGAACTGACTGTCACTAAAAAAACATTTTCCCACTCCTACCTTCAGCAAATGTTGAGAAATAATCAGTATAACCTGTAGCACAAATCAGTTTCCAAAGACCAGTGTGCTTTGAAATATCTACTGTTACAAAAAAAGCACCAAGGCATTATTTGCTCTTGACCACACTGAGAAAAATTGTTCTCTCACTGCCTCCTCTTCCTTCCTGAAATCCTTGCCTTGTTCTCCAGTGTATCCACAAGGCTGCTGGAATTATCATTTGCTTTGCCTGACACTCATCATATTTCTTCTCCTCTCTGAATCTCATTTATAGGTTTTAACTTCCCTTCCAAAACTTCCTGTCTTTACCCTTCATGTCCATACAACATCTCTGTCATTGCTTCCAGTGCATCCTTTGCCTCTAGACTTTTGTGCTGTCTAGACAGCTGAGGTAAAAAAATACACCTCGATACTTTTTTTCCAAAAATTTACAAATATATTATTCAGAATACTACCATGTCAAGGCCTGGGAATTAGGATAACACAGAAATACATGAGAATAACATGTTGCTGAGAAGAATAGAAAGACAATGAAAAGACTGCTACCAGAAAGCTGCTTCTAGTGATAAGCATGAAAACACTACAGATAAGTCTGGACAACAAAAAATACTGTAAGGACTATGTTTTTTAATTTCAGTGTCTTTTTTCCTTTTTGCACTGATGCCTGGTATAAGCATATAAGCAACGCTACTCCAGCTAAAACGCACAAAATCAGGACAGCTCCAGGTACCACTTTGCCATCTTGTACTGAAATTTTTATCTTAAATCATTAAGCAATTATGATCTATACTGGAAGAAAACTGCCCTTAAAATCTTCTTTTCCTCACAAGTTCCCTTCTCTTTCCAAGCCTGCGAGTAATCCTAAAAGGAAAATGGTAACAGAGAAGCTAAAGTACTATAATTGACAAAAACCTGCAAAATTTATCAGCCTGTCTTAACAATCATTGTGATAATTACCAACAAAATAACCAAAGTCCATGTTTTCATGTGCCTCCCAGTGATAATACATATTATCCAGTCAACCCAACACTCTGGTTTTGTCTTAGAAGTGAGGAAGGCAAAAGTTCCAGCTATATTGTAAGTTTTTACAAGCTATAAGTTTTTACAGCTATATTAGCTGGCCTAATAACGTAAAGATGACAATCCAGAGCGGGTCCTCTATGCTGCCCAACCTCTGAAAACATCTAAATGGATGAACGCGAAGAAAATAGTCACTGGAGTTTGTTAGTTTGGTCTGTGGTCACCAAACTCCTAGAGTTTTCAATATGCATAACATTTCTTCCCTATTTTCCAACTTGTAATTTTTGGGCTATGAAAACTATTTCCCCACTGTGAGAGATTACACATCTCACTGGTATGTTATTGTTACAGGAAGACACAATAAAGGAGGGCATGTTATGAAATGTATAGGAGAAAAGGTTGCATGGAGATGAAAAGGGAAAAGAACACTGAGCACAGAACTAGAGTGAAGTATTTATTAGTGAGAAAGGAAAAACTGAGGGAACGATTAAAATATTATTTACATATCTATACTTCCATAGACAATAGAAAATTTGTTAATAACTGCAGCTAAGTATGTTAGAGTGATGTGAGGCATTGCTGGTGAGTTATTCTTGACTTTTTTATCATTTACATACTAAGAAGGCAGAGGATTTTCATTAGCTGGAGAGCCTTCAAAACCTGTTGAGACTCTGTATTCTTGAGCATAGACATTCAAAGTTCATGATCACCTTATATCAGGCAGCTGCTCATTCTACCTCAATTTCTCTACTTGTAAAGCATAGACACCCTATTTCAATTTCTCTACCTGTAAAGAAGCAGTAACTGCCTTTCTGAGCTGTTGAAATTCCTCTAGCTAATCTTGAGAGTGCTTTGCAGTAAACACAGCTACGCACAATAAGCAGATTATTGTTAGATTTATGTCGTTAAAGTGAGAAGGATATCATAGAATAGTTAAATATCTTCTTTACTACTTCTTGAAAAAAAAAAAATCTGGTTTAATTTTTGGCACATTTGACAGCCTTTGCCAGGATTAGCAGTTCACTAGCTGGACATAGGCTAACAAAGGAATAAATTAAATGAGTAACTGGTCCATGCCGGGATATGTGAAACAATGAGAATACTGAACCTTAGTACTAAATTAAGCATGCTAAGTTGGCATGCAAATATAAGCCTTTTACAGGAGCAGCAGAAGTTATTAAAGCAACAAAACTGTCCCTCAGCTTTCCAAGTTTAACTAGAATTGTGCAGGATTCCTAACAACACAAAATAAGACATGCAAAAAAAATTAAGAAGTAACAGATGCTGCCAGGCTTCCAGAATATTTTCCTGCTGATGGCAACAGAGTCATCCCTCATGATTTTGCAGCCTGAAACTCATTACTTTGATCAGCTTCTCCTAGAAGTTTATGATGGCTGTGGCTATTCCTAACAGCTTCTTTTGAAGGTCCTGGTTTTGCATTTCCTAGGTATACACAGAAAGAATCAGACATCTTCTATCTTGCAACCATTTCTTCCTTCAGATACATGTTTATTCCATTTTTTTTTTTAAACCTCTGGCAAGGCTTCACAAACATTTTTGGGGAAGAAAAACAGATTTAAAAATAATTATATAGTCTGTGCTGCACAATACAATAGAAAGACTTCTACTGAAAGTAGGAAAGTATGCAATCTCGTTATGAAAAAAAACTAGCCAAAGTTCGCCCAACCACGGGATGTACTTGCAACTTGTGAAAGGCCATACCTAATTTCCAACAACTCATTGCTTTTAGTCATTTTCATATTCATAATACTCTGTATGAATACGCAGCAGAAGACACTTAGTACAGAAAAAAATGTTATAAGTATACTCCCAAATGGAATATATTTATAGAAAACATGTAAAGAATCACAGGATTTTCAATATACCTTTCAGAATAGATTAAGGCACTGCCTGTCAATTTTACTGTTGTCCACATTTTAGACAGGGTATAACAAATTAACACAAGAGGAGAAGAAAAGAGAGTAGTGGTTACAAAAAACAGTGGAAAAATGTAATATGTATGATGTTCAGTAAGTATTTGTAATAATTTGTATCAGCAAAAATACCTGTAAGATTCTCATCTGAAGTGCCTATGAACTCTCAAGGGACTAAGCAGCCTTGATAGATTCTATGAAATAGAGGATTAGAAAAAAAAGAACAAAGTTAATGAAGAAAACAAGTTGAGAGACAGCAAAAGTAAATAAAATGGAATTTGAGAGGAGCAGAATAATGGAAGAAAAGAGAACAGGGGGGTGTGGGGGAGATATGTTTATTCTAAAGCTTCCTTCTCTGTTATGATAACACTATTACATTCCTTATCAACCAGAACCACATGGTCATATTTGATTTTTTCTTTCATGCCCTGAGTCTGAAAGAACCAGAAGAATGCCACTTATTCCTCCATTCAGCCACTAAGAGGCAAACTTTTCTCTCTCCTTACTGCCTGTATTCAGATCCAGCTGGACTCCCAAGGTTAATTCACCTTTCTTCTCTCTGAATTTTCAGCCTCATACCATATGCAATAGACATAGATTACCACATGAAAGTTGTTAACTTTACTGGTTCTTTGATGTTACTTATTTTGGCCATTCACAAATATTTTTAGGTAAAAGCCTGCATCTTCATCCTAATTGCATATTTTTACTCTTAGCCATGGAATTTGCATTCCTGCATGGCCATCCCTATTCAGAATTTTTGTGTCTCAAAACTGTACTGAATCATTTACATACTCTGTTACATCATGGGAAATCATGTTGGTCTTCTGTAAGGCACTACTGCTGCTTTTTTTTTTTTTTTGCCAAAGACTGCTGCCAGGATCAACAGAGATTCAAAAGTTCTTTGTGGATTTAGTGATTATTCTCTATAGAGAACTCCATCGCCACATGACGTCTGTAAGAAAGAGAACAGTTTTTAATGTCAAAAGACTATGTAAAATGGAGTTCAACGCAAATCTATTCCCTCTTTGATTGTCTCTTTATGCAAATATAAGTCCGTTTACATCAGTGGTGTACCTTGCAACAAGAAGAAAAATCTATCAGCTTTTCCCTTATTAAATATAACCCATTAGCTTTCATATCACTATTTTTGTTCTTTATTTTCTTGTTTTCTAAAGCTACTGCTGCTTAAGGTTGCTCAAAGGTAATTGAGGTTTCACTTTCCATGCGAAAGTACTAGTTAAAAAATGAAATAGCTGCGAAACTTCTGCATTTATTTGATACTACTTACTCCTCAGTAACTCCAAGATTAAACAAATTTTCTTAGGGACTACATAAGATACGAACAGAATGTATGAACGAAGATAACTCTGTGAATCCCTTTGTATATCTCCTTCCTAGATGATTCCCAAAAGTTTGAATAATCAGGCTTATGGCCTGGTGATCTTCATAACATATCCTTACTTTCTAATTAGTAGTTCTGCATATGTCATTGAAAATAGCTTTCTGCTATCAGAGACATTGCTGAGAGAGGAGGGAAAGCTGCTCTTTAATTTTCGCAAGGAACGTAAATAACACGTTTCAAACACATTTTATTCTGAAGTGAACCTTGGTCAAGAGTTCCCTGTAGGTAATGAGACAGGCACGCAATTCAGAGGTGCTTCCAGGGCTCCCTTTGCTACTCAGGGAGTACAGACCCCACCTTGTGGAAGCTGCTTAATGCTCTGTGGAGCAAAACACACCAACAGAGCTGTACATGCATCTCGCAGCACAAAATAACTGCTCCTGTGGACAGATACTCTGCCTCCTTTCCAAACAGCCCCAACTCTTGCTTTTACACGAATCCTCCATTTTTATTTTTTTTTTTTATTTTATTTTTTTTTTGTTTCCCAGAGGGATTCAGGTAAAACTTGGAGAAAGATTGCCGATTCTGTGTCATTCCATTCCACTGAAAAGAGCAAACAGGAGAACACTTACTAATGCTTACAAGTTATTTCAGGGAGACAGTGGCTTTTCCCCAGAACAGGTGTTCAGAGAATGAATGGTTTGGCTTTTGGGTTTGGACTAGCAAATACACTGTACATTGCAGTGACCATTTTAGTAATGTTGTTATTTTTTACATGATTTGTGCTCTGTCTGTTCCCTGAATTCTCCATTATACTGAAGTATCATTTCTCTCCCAAAGCTCAAAGAAAAGCTACCAAGTAAAAAGTGCTAATGTACCAACCAATAGCAACAAAGAAACACCAAAATGTTCAGAGTCTCAGATTAGAACGGTTGCCAGGCTGTTCAGACATATAAAATATTTTCTGTAGGCTGTGATGTCTGACATAAACACACTGCCAGAGTAAGGTCATCCAAATCAAAACCATAAATAGTATAATGGTGGCAGAAAAATGTTAAAAACAATTACAATACACATGTTCTTTTCCCCTTAGGACAAAAGATTCTCATCATGTTCCTTTTTGTTATGCCAGAAATATTTAACTGATTCATGATTTGTGGTATAAATACATAAGTCACTTTCTGTTCCTGTTTCTCAACAGCTCATGTTATGTAACATACAGATTTACTAGAACCAAAGGAAATATTCTGATCTCCAACACTCCTTTATCTCTAAACCTTAACTGCTACAAGTAAACTTCTGTTGTGGGCCCAATGGGATACAGCTTCTAACAAGCAAATTTAGCAAAGGTTTGAAGATGGACTGACATGCATCTCTGGTGTGATTTGTAAACGTCAGTACTTTGCTTCAAGAGACTGATGCAGATATTTACACTACAGTAAAGTAAGGGAACAGACTGTTTTCTATCTTAATACCATCATCACAAGAAAGTAAAATCCAAAAGGAGAGAAGTGACATAACTAGGCCGTGACTGATGCACACAGGCAATTCACAACATAAGCTGAGGATCGTGCCGCAGGCAAGGCTAAACAGGGAAGCAAAGGCAACCCCTAAGCACTATCTATAGTTAGCCCTGAAGTGGGAAGAAGCAGACTGATCTGGGTTCACAAGAGGTCATGAAAAACGTTGCTTTTGAGTTTCATTGGCAGGACTTCGTGCTTGTACAGCCCCCATAGTCAAAGTCAGATAAAATCATGGAGCTTAAGGCTTTTTTTTTTTCCCCTACAGACAGTCATGCTATTGCTTTTCACGTACAAAAATTGCTAACAAAAAGCAAATTTCAAAATCTCAAACACGAGTATTCATGGAAACCAAAGTTTAAACAGATCAGTAAACAAGAGAGACAGTGTCCTGATTTCCACCCGTTATTAATAGGACCACGCCTCACCCACAATGATTTTGTGTCAGTGCCTGTGGGTGATGACAGAACTCTGTAGTTCAGGAAATGCAATGCACTCAATATATTGGAAATAGGGTGGAACATCACTTACCAAAAGTCTTTTCAAGTAGGTCCCTGGCAAACAGTATTTGAAAGAAGTCAGTTGAGGTCCTATCATGTACATTTAATACTGCAAATGATATATAAACATTTCGCCTAGCCAAAGACACGGCTAGTCTCATTCTTCTGGTCATGATACCTCGGACAAATACTCCACAGCTTGAAAAAGAACAATTTTTAAGTTACCTGAGGGTAGACGTACATAGTGCACAGTCCAGTCAAAAGACATAATAAACATAAGCAGCCATATAGCTTTATTAATGATGTTTCTGTTTGCACTAATAAACATGGTAGTTCTCAGTGGAGCTACTTCTTGCCAATGAAAGTATTTTAGCATCTTCAGAGGCAATATAGATCTCTTTGTAAAATACAATGCTATTTACTGGAGACTTACTTTAAAATTTCTATATTATTTTCATAAGTTCAGAGCTCCAGTGGCTTTTCAAGTCCACCTCATGAATAACATGCAGCCAGGCAGAGGAGAAAAATCTTCAAATAGCTAGCATAATCAGTCATGATGAAGCAGCTCTACTTGAAGAGAAAACAGTCCATTATACAGCAGTTTCTCAAACGGGCATGCTCTGTACAAGCCTAAATTAGAGACCAGTAGAGTGAAAATAGCATGGAGATGTGGATAGCTCAATCCAAACTTTAATTGGTAAGGGTTTGGCAGTCTTAAACACACTTCAAATGATTCTCTCCCTCTTCGCTTGTTCTCTAGTAGATTATTTTGGCTATCAAACACCTTATGAGCAATCCCGGCAATTTTGGGTGTCTTCAACCAGATCTACTATTGGGAAATTTTCCACCTGTGCACCTACATCAGCAAACTTCCCGCCAATGCAACACACAAGCATCCTGCGCCCCTTTCTTGTGAAAGGTAGACTAAAAGGTTTGTTTAATGGATTACTACATTTCAGAAATGACTATACCATAAACAGGTAGATTGCTCCTCAGCAGCAAGCATTATGGGAAAACCCCACACTGAAATTCACAGCCAAAATGAGAGACATGAGTACAAGTGTCTGGCAAAACAACAATCCTTAAATCTTGCTGCATAAACTATTCAATTCATTTTGTGAATTAATGTGAAATAATGATGTCAAACCTCTTGCATGGACTCAATTTATGTTCACATCCATTCAGACTTTGCCCTTTCTGTCAGATTTGACTAAACAATGATAATTTGTACTACCGATAACTACCAACACATATATATAAGTATTCAAAATATGCTCCAGTTTACATTTTACTGACAATCTTAAGGCAATTAAAAGCCTAACCCATCCAGCCTTTAGTGTAAACTAGTGGCTTAGCTCTATATGCTATTTTGGGTCTTCTCAATCAACTAGTTCTCTTGCATTAAAAAAAAAAGATAAAGCAAAAAGAGAAAGGGGAAAAGAGCTGCAATTCTAGAACAGTAGGGGAGGATACTCTGAAAGTACACTTACTATAATTTTATATAACAAAGACTTAAAGGGAAAAAAGCGAAATACTAATGCTTCCAATAAAGCACATACACCTTTAAGTTTGGTTCCTTTGTATGCTGGCGTAAGTTAACACACAAAACACAGACCAGTTCCTTCACAAGTACGGCTTTTCTTCACACCATTTAATACTGCCAACTACTGTTAGGAGTAAACATAGATTTTATCTGCTCAAAAGGAAACTGAGCTGAGTTGCACAGGTTTTTAACCTTTCCTGCAGGAAAGATGTTCAATTTACAAACACATTTATAGAGAGTTCTTTCTGTTTGTTTTCCTGGAATGCTATGCAAGTAGAAATGAAAGCCTTCCAGGTGACAAGGATAGTCACAGCATTATCCTGCTAAGAGATGCATAGAGACAGTTCTACAGACAATTACATTTTGAGTACAAATACCTCTTTCTATGTAATATTTGCAACAGAATCTGTAAGTAACTAAGAATCTCTAAGTAACTATAAGTAACTATGCACTAATAGTGCATAAGGCTACAAAACTATGGAAGCTTTCTGTGGATTCTATATAGTAGCTACATGCACAGTGAGACAGTGAATGTGTTCTTAAAAATAGAGCTGAGTATAATACATAATTTTATAACAATGGTATATTACTACATATTGAACTAAAAGTGGCTTAAGTCTGAAACAAAGCAAAAGTATTTGGAACTTCTTAGATATTGCAAAAGCAGATTGTTTAGGTTCAAATATATTATGTTGTTTTGAACAAAAGTGTGATGAATCCACTCTATCATTTTCATAGCAGTATGATTAACCAGTCACCCTAATCAAAACCTTAGCTTCGTGAAAAGCATGAATGTGACTAAGTGCTAAGTAGAAGTTATGACAGAGACAGGAAATTAATTAAATCTGCTTTTCAGAAAACACTTCAGATTTCACATCACATCTGATACTTCCAAAATTTGTTTGACTTTTGATATTCAGGGAAGAAAATTTGTTCATCTTAGCCGTTTTAATCAAACAATTTCAGGATTGCTTCTAACAAGGCTAGGTTTAAGGAAACGTCACTTACCAGAACTGACCACAAAGTGGTGCTAATAGAACAAAAAAAAAGGATTGTATTGAGTCCTTAAAACGTTTGGGATATTCCGAGTAACTTTTTGTGTAATAACTTTTGGTTTAAAAAAATAAAACACAAAAGAGCCAGCTTTCATGTGAATTGTTGTCAAAATTGGCTGATGATAACATGTAGCCCAGCTGTTCATATAAAAAACATTTCTTTTTAAGCATTTTAAGTTGCCCAGCACTGAAGCTTACGGTAGTAAACTTCCAAGAAAACCATGACAGTTGTAAAGTGATTAAATGTCCTGTGCAAAGTTCTACACCATCATTGAAAACCATTTGGTTCAGCTGTCTGGAAAGTAAACACGTTACATATTCACTTGGCCTATCTTGCCATAATAGATTTCAAAACTAAAATAATATCGAACCAAAACAGTCACTCAGATCTGATACAAGGAAGAAGTTCCTCACTGTGAGGGTGGTGAGACACTGGAACAGGTTGCCCAGAGAGGTGGTAGATGCCCCATCCCTGGGAGTGTTCAAGGCCAGGTTGGATGGGTCTCTGAGCAACCTGATCTAAGTGGAGTGTCCCTGCCCAAGGTCAAGGGGGTTGGAACTAGATGATCCTTAAGCTCTCTTTCAACCCAAACCATTCTATCTTTCTGTGATTCCGTATTTCACAATATTTGCCAATACTGTAGTGTTAATGTCATGAACTTGCTTGTTGCATTAAGCTAGTACACCTTCTTGACTAACACAGAGTGTAAACGGCTACTTGATTGTAATAAAGCCCTATGCAAAGACTATAGCTTGGCTTAAATTCTCGAGTTTCAGCACCTTCCATTTGTGCAACTATACCATCACACAGCCGAAGCAGGAACAGAAGTACATGACAGTGTGCAGTGACATCACCTACAGTAATGCCTGAAAAGGTGTAAACACTCAGCTATGTGATCAGAAACCCCTGAGACAGGGTGAGAAGAGCTGCTCTGGGCCCAGCAGCACCTCCATCCTCTCAGCACATCCCTGCGGGAAGATAAGGGGCTCAGCCAAACAGCCCCAAGGGGAAGCAGGGCTCCTGCTATCAGAGCTCCTGTCAGACTGGGCAAGAACATAAGGGAATCCAAAGGATTTTGGGGTATTTTTTTCACTTGCACTAAGCTTGTCCCTGCTAGATCTTGGTCTGGCGGGTCTGCCCTCCTAAAGAGGGCACAAATTCGAGAGGTTTGCTCCTGTCTGCCAGGGTGCCTTTTGCACTGGCCCCACTGCCGCTGGGCACGCTGGGGCAGCCGGCTTCTCTGACCTGGATTTAACATTTATTGCATTGTCCCGAAGTCATCCCCCGCCCCCCGCCGCAGGGGGACGGTGCCGCTGGGCAGGAAGAGCCCGCCCCATCCCTCTCCTCGCTGCCGCTCATTGGCGGGCTTTGCCTCCCCAGCGCCCAATCGCTGGCTGGAGTGATCGCCATGGC
The DNA here is from genome assembly GCA_013396935.1 of Baryphthengus martii. NCBI lineage: Eukaryota > Metazoa > Chordata > Aves > Coraciiformes > Momotidae > Baryphthengus > Baryphthengus martii. Next base: position 133,196 of record VWZK01019267.1, on the reverse strand, counting down.
GACGGGGGACGCGGTGCGACCCCAGCCATGGCCGCCTACAGAGCAGGGGTGCTCATCGGCAACTGGAAGGAGGACGCGTATTTGGAGGAGGTACTGGCGGAGCTGGGCCTTCCTCTCCTCCAGAGCTGCCGGGGGGGGGCTCGCCTGTCTCTTCACCTCACGGTGTTTCCCCCTTAATTCCTTAAATTCCGTTTAAACCTGAGACTGTCAGTGCTGGTTAACATGTCTGCCTCCTTTCTCTCCTGCAAGCAGGACCGCCTGAGGGAGTTTGTGCATAAAAGAGAACGAGGAGAACTTTTAATACAGAAAATTAGCAAACTTGAAGATAATCTTTTAAAGAAGGTAATTTTTCAAAAACATTGTGTCACTTCTCTATAACTCCATATAGAATGGCGTAGCTGTTATTAGTGTTCTTCATGCATTAAGATACTATGGATTAGTATTTTATATGCTAAAATACTGCTGATACTAAGTTCAGATAATTCTGTAAAAAAATTATGTGTATTTTAATTTAGACAGAGCTGTCGGTATCTAAGGATGGATTTGTTCATTTTGGAGACACTGTGATGCTTTTGAACCCTGACAACAAATCCTCGGTGGAGAATTACCCTGGACTGACTTTGGCAATTAATCTGGATGAAATATCCATATATTTGTTTGAATCATTACAAGCCCCTTGTGGAGTTAGCGCGGTCAAGAGTGTGGACCCTACGGGTCGAAATACCTTTTGTATTTTAAGGTTTGGTATTTCTTTCTGAGTTTTTTGTTTCCAAATTATTATTTAGGTTTCAGTATCCTGTGCTGTGAAATATGCAATGAAGTTTGCTAATATACAAATCAATTTGAGTAAGATTAATATATTTAAGAAAGGGTCTTTACCTTGGGTCATGCATTAAGCTTGATTCTGCTCTGCATATTACTGTGAATAATTCAAAAGAAGTTTCAATAAGCTTAGAACTGGTGTGGAAACAGAATCTGGTTCACTTGGAAAACTCTGTAGCTGTTTTTAATGCAGTCATACTTCAGCTACAGAATACAAACCATGTCCAAATATCACTTAGTATTATTATTCACTTTCCTGCAAATAAGGTCTCTGAAGCAGAAATTTTTGTCAATGCTTTTGCTGTACATGAAGTGGACAGTGGTTTTGTTGTCCTAAAAAAAGAAACCCCTAACCAAACAGCATATTCTCTCTTTCAAAGATATATTTAATTCCAGCTGTTTGTGGAAGAAGAAATGTAAGAGCTGGGTCCTGGCTCAATAGCTGAAGGCTCTACCTGGGTCCATGTATTTAACAGTAACAATAATCCATTAGACTAAAGGCTAACCCATATGATCCTCATTGAGCTAAACACTTTGGGTTAGACCTAAGAAATAAGTTTGATACCCAGAGCATAATTTAGGCCTTCTAGAACTGCCGCCAAAATATTTGTGCTTAGCTGCTCTCTGATCTTGGAGTTGTTGGCACTGAATGCTATCAAGTCCCTCATCAACTGACAATATACTAAGTTCATCAGCTATGTAAGGGGTTTTTTTTATGCTGAATAAAGTTAAAAAGCCTTACACTTAGTTTAGTCATTCTTTCATGTAAAATACAGAAATCATTCAGAAAATAGAGATATGCCAGCATGTACGTTGGTGTAATGAACCAAATTATTGAATATCAGTTACATATGTTGTTAGCAACCTCTGTTAATTACAAACACAAACACAGATTGTTCTACTTTTTTAGATGCTTGTATTAAGTATATTTTAAAGGAGGCCTCAGTGCTAAATTCCCATTGATTTTTCATTGGATGTTATCTTTCCACTGTCCTTGTTACTGAATATATCATAAAAAATAATTAATACAGTCTGTTTCTATTCTGTTAAATATTTTAATCAGTAAGTCAAGTAAGAAATGTTTACAGTTATTTTACTTATTTTTAAACGTAAATTTAATACCTAGTAGATTTCCACAAGACTTAACTATAGACCAAAGCAACAACAAAAAGAACAGTAACTGTTTATTGAATGACTTTTTCTTTTCTACAATTTTAACAGTGTTGATGGAGGTGCAGTGGGTGAACCTGTTAGATTTGGGCAAAACTTTGGTCTTGGGACAACTGGAGGGTTTTCTGACCAACTGGTAAGGCAATAAAGTAGCAAATGGCAACGGCAGCATGTATTATGTGCATTTGATTTCATATATATATACACATATACACAAAGCTGTGCAGTGGTTCAATATCTTAGCTTTACAGGACAGATTCAGAATCATACATAGATGGATATAAGCATTACCTATTTAGAAAGTTTGTGCAACTTGCCTGAAACCAGATATGCAGGCCAAGGGGGCTGACTGGATAAAGGAGATTTTAAAAAAAACAAACAAAACCAACTCAGAAATTTAGATTAGCTTGTGAATCATGAAGAAATTCATCATTAGAGTGAGATTTTTTTTTTCTTTTTACTTTAAACAAATCCAAAATCTACATTACTGGAGTTTGTACATGTATCAGCAGCTAGGCAGACTGATATTTTTGTGCTGAAAAATATTTTTAATTATGTATCTTGTTTCTTTTATATTTATACTGTTCTTAATATATATTTTTACTTACAGTTATATCTTGCAAGTGATCATAAATCATTTATAAGGTCTGCTGAAAAATCTTACCTTCAGCAAGTATTTTTGACAGATGAGCTTTCCTATTTGACTTGCTGGCAAGCTGCCTTCTTGGATCCACAGCTACGTCTTGAATATGAAGGATTTCCAGTTCCTGTAAGAAATTGAAATTGTAGAAAATGTTATGAAGATTTAATTGAAACAGTAGATGGAGTATTTAGAAAAAAAAGTTGTGTCATTTTATTCACGTTTCCCTTATGTAAGTTTTCACTTGCAGTTTTAGGAAGGGGGAGAGGAAAGGAACAATCTCTTTAACCAGGGAATCTGCATATACAATTATTAAATTCTTCTGTTCATTTTTAGGTTGACCTGCTCGGTTTTACTCATCAGATTTTTATAAAGGTTAGCATTATCATGTTGTGAGGGTGCAAGACTTGAAATTTACTCTTCAGGACTTTTAATCATTAAATTTAATTTCTAATATTAGGAGCAGTGATTAATTAAGTACTGTACATTAAATTTGAAAATTATTTTTAAAAAAACAACCAAGGCATTTGTATAATGGATGCTTTTCTGAATGTGTTTAACTTTTTGTAAATACTTGAAGCTGTGTTTTCCTGTTCCACATAACTGCTAACCTTCCTAAAGTGCTGGGTGTATAGCAAAATATCACAAATATGACTGTTCCTCTATAGCCTAGAACTGTGACTCATTTACATGAATCAGCTCACTAATAAACATAGTAAAAATTATGTAATTGTCAAAGGCAGCGTTCTTTAGTCACAGAAGTAGTAAATAGGCATGTCTAAAAATTAATTCGGTAACACATAAAAAACCCCTTGCAAATTGGTAAAATATGAAGGTCCGTTTCTAGGCTGTGTTCCCAAGCCATCTGGATCTCTCAAATGGCAAAAACCAACTGTAAGAAGAATTACCCTGATGGCACAGGCTACTGGAATGACTCTCTGCTACTTGCTTTACTTTTTCCCCCCCTTGTACTTTCATGGGGTTTTTTGTTTGTTTTTTTTTTGTGTGTGTGGTTATTGTTTTTTTTTTTTAAATTTTCAGCACAAGGGAGTGGAATGGAATGTATTGGACAGAAGAATGTGTCTGACCTGAGGTCTAAGCATTTGGCTGCTTCGAGCTGTTAAGGCAGTTGTTTTGAGAACTGATGGAGTGTGAAATAGCTTGCTATAAACGTACAGTGGTCTCAGAGTGATACAGAGCAAGGCTTACACTAAACAGTAAATAAAAGCATTTAATTTGAATAAGAATAGTTAAAATTAGTGTAAAAATGTCTCAAGTGTCTTCCCTTTTTTTTTTTTTTTCCCCCAGGCAAATTCTAAAATTATTATTACTCATTGCCATACTAATCGGAGCTTAGCTGTTCCAAGGAACTTTTGGATATGGTAAGAATAATTTTTAACTGGCAGGGATGAGCATAATGATGTGCCAACATAAAAAATTACTGTAAGAAGCAGGATAGGTGCTTTAGGAATGCATTTAGGAAATGGAATATAATGCAAAATGCACATTCTCCTTTGCCTTATTTTATTTCTGGGCTGCAGACACTCAGTCTTATTTGCCTTTTTTTTTTAATTCATGTCAGGTTATATCATACTATGGTTCTAGTCTTCTTTGATTCCTTAGTGGTTCTCCCTTTGAATATCTTGAGCAATTACAGGGTTTTTTGTTGTTGTTTGGGTTGTTTTTTTTTTTAAGAAAAATTGGTGTGCTAAGAAGTGTAAGGAGCAAGAGAATTAAATAAAAACTCTACATAAAACTTTGTATTGCTTATATCCATATGAATCAACCTCTCAACAAATTGAAGTTAGGCCAACAATTAGAGTTAATACACGTACATTAAATTAGTATTGATTAAGCATTGTTGAGGAGTAGACCGATTGTTTCCCATTAATTTCTGAGCAAGATCTAAGGATTTATATCACATTTTTGAGGATGAAACAAGGTCTGAAAAATTGAGGCAGAAACAATTATTAAGTAGCCAGAGTCTTCCTCACTCGAAGAGAAGTGGTGATGTGAATGATGATGATAACCTAACCAGTTTGTACGCACCGAGTTGATGTGTCTGTGCCTTATACTGATGGGGCTGCTCTAGCTCTGAACCTAGAAAGGAGACATTTCCCTTTGATGTCTAATTCCTAAATTATTCATAGGAAACAAAGTGGGCTGTTTTATTTCTTGTAAGGTTCTGATGTTTGAAAGTGCATGGTGATATTTCTGTATAAGCCAAGAGAAACATGAAAAAAACCTTGAACCATTCACAGACAATGCAGATTTGCTGAATTTGGTTTTGTATTCATTCCCCCCGCCCATCTCCTTTTCTTTGACTTTTCAGGTCATATTTTGGAAAAGAATATGAAGTAAATTGTCACACTTACCTGGATTCCCATAAAGCTGAAGAAGATAAGAATTACTGGGAAATAGTTACAGGCAATCCCAGCGATAAGAATGGTACAATGATTGACAGACCCAGCCCTCAACCAAGGGGGATCAGAAAGAATGAGCTTTGTGAAGAGACATAGACTATAAAATTCCAGACTAAAGGCAACAGATGTTGATGAGATTCTGGTTCTGATTCTTGTTTTTTCTGTTTAGATTTTCACTTTAGGGATATTTGTTTTAAAAATGGAAGTGAAAGTTTACCATTAGTAAGTAATATTGCATAATTTCATTAACTCAAGGTTATACAAATATAGAATCATAGAATCATTAAGGTTGGAAAAGATATACATATATAGGGGCAAAATCTAGCAGAATTTTATGAACCCTACACATCAGCAAAAAGTCACGAACCAGAAAGAGTTCATATTCCCATTTTCACCTTCATTGATGTCAAAGGATGTCAGAATCCAGAAAATCTATTATATTTTCACTAAACTATTGGCTTTCAGAGTGTTTAAGCAATTCTTCCAAAAACAGGAGTGTCACACTTTGTAGGTGTGTGAATGTAGTTTCCAAAACACTGAAAACCAAATTCATGCAAGCTACTTTGACATTTAAAGTTCATTTGAAAGTAAGTTGGTTGTTAAGCTGTTCCACAGTGCCTAGAACAATATTACTAATTATTAAAAAATCACAAGTGAGGCCTTTATCTTGAAATTGTCTTCCCATTTATGGGAATAAATTAAAAAAGATTTAAATTCACAGAATCACAGAATGTTAGGGGATGGAAGGGACCTCAAAAGATTATCCAGTTCAACTCCCCTGCCAGTGCAGGAACCTAGAGTAGGTCACACAGGAATGCGTCTAGGCAGATTTTGAATGTCTCCAGAGAAGGAAACTCCACAACCTCTCTGGGCAGCTCGTCCCAGTGGTGTCACCCTCACTGTGAAAAAGTTCTTTCTTTCATTTACCTGGAGCCTCCTATGCTCCATTTTTCACCCATTGCCCCTTGTCCTGTCATTGGGCATCATTGAGAAGAGCCTGGCTCCATCCTTCTGACACTCACCCTTTACATATTTATAAATGTTAATGAGGTCACCCCTCGGTCTCCTCTTCTCGAGGTTAAAGAGACCCAGGTCCCTCAGGCTTTCCTCATAAGGGAGATGTTTCTCTCCCTTAATCATCTTTGTGGCTCTGCGCTGGACTCTGCCAAGCAGTTCCCTGTCCTTGAACTGAGGGGCCCAGAACTGGACACAATATTCCGGACGCAGTCTCACCAAGGCAGAGTAGAGAGGGAGGAGAACCTCTCTTGACCTACTAACCACACCCCTTCTGATACACCCCAGGAAGCCATTGGCCTTCTTGGCCACAAGCGCCCATTGCTGGCTCACGGTCATCCTGCTGTCCAGCAGGACCCGCAGGTCCCGTTCCCCTACACTGCCCTCCAACAGATCAGTCCCCTAGCTATACTGGTACCTGGGGTTGCTCTTTCCCAGAAGCAAGATTCTATACTTGCCCTTGTTGAACTTCATTAATTTTCTCTCCGCCCAGCTCTCCAGCCTGTCAAGGTCTCGCTGGATGGCAGCACAGCCTTCTGGTGTGTCAGCCACTCCTCCCAGCTTTGTGTCATCAGCAGACTGGCTGACAGTGCCCTCTGCTCCCTCATCCAGGTCGTTGATGAATGTATTGGACAGCACTGGCCCCAGTACTGACCTTTGAGGGACTCTACTAGATACAGGCCTCCAACTAGACTCCATTCCATTGACCATAACTCTCTGATTTCTATCCTTCAACCAGTTCACAATCCACCTCACTACGCGATCATCCAGACCACACTTCCTCCATTTAGCTGCAAGGATGCTGTGGGAGACGGTGTCAAATGCTTTACTGAGGTTAAGATAAACCACATCCACTGCTCTACCATCATCTATCCACCTGGTTATATCCTCATAAAATTGAGTTTAGGTTTTGCTGTCTGTGTATTTGTTTTGCTAACTACATGGCCCAACAAAAAGGAGGCAGCCATCAGCAGAAAACATACAGTGAAACTCATGCAGATTTTATTATCTATTTCCACGGACCCCATAAACGATATAGCATGGCCGACCACAGGGAGAACAAAAGAAGTAATAAACCCACTCACTGCGGGTGACACAACAGAAAAGGCACACTGGGCCAAAAATACAATAACACAAGGAGGTATCAGCCATGCCCCATTTCCCAACATAGCCAGGCACAAATCAATCCAACAAATATCTGAAAGATACATTACCCAATCCATTATCCTTGATTCCACAAAACTACTCACAAACCCCAACAGCAGCAGCTCCCAACAGCAGATCCCAATAAGGAGCTCTAGTGGCCTTTTATCTACACCCTCTAATCACCACCTAAATGGCAGCTGTTTCTCATCATTTCAGGGTGTCCTTGGCCTGGCCTCCCCTCCTGGATGGCCCTCTTACAACCAAGGGGGCCCATCCCTCACATCAAGGTCTGGTATGGCATGTGTCCCCACCACTCAATGCCTACTGGGTTGAAGCCAGCAGTGGAGCTGCTGTGTGACAAAGATCTTCTTGGTGGCAAACGCAGAGGCCAAGCCAGTCTTGCCCTTGATTACAACAGGAGGCACCTGTCCAGCCTTAGCCCTTTTTACCTGGTTGTAAAATTCATCCAGGTGTCAAGTTCACTTCAGGCTCCGGGTTCAGACCCCAGCACTTCAGTATTCTAAACATTTAAATGCCAAGCAATCAAGATCTTGAGCTCAGTGATACAGACTTGAGACTTTTCTTTGCATCACCATGTTCCTTTGCCTCCTACTCACTGAATTTTTCAATCCATAATCTTTTTCTACCAAGTTTGACAGAAAAGCAAAGTTGTTAAAGAAATGTAAGCCCCCACAAGCTTCATGAAAATAAATGCCAAATTAGAAAAAGAAGAAGACTCACTGTAAGTTTGCCCAGTAAGAAAATGATTGTAGTCTAGGTTCATACCTAATTAGACACTAGAGAATCCACATGAAAAAAATGGCCCAAGAATGGTAACAGACAGTTTTGCCTGGAACTCACATTTTGCATGAGATGCAAAGACATGGAAAACATCATTACTTTGTAGTGGTGCCTCTGTCTTTATATGGAAGCTGAAAGAGCATCACAGAGAATCTTCTTAATATATATTGCCCAGAGAAGTTGTAGATGCCTCATTCCTAGAAATACTTAAGACCAAGCTGGATGAGGGTCTGAGCAACCTAGTCTAGTGGGAGATGTCCCTGCCTATGGCAGGGGGTTGGAATGAGAAGAGCCTTAAGGTCCCTATCAACTGAAGCCATTCTATGATTCTATGATACTCCATTAGATCTGTTTAGTAAAGCCATATGTATACATATTCCATGTCTTACTGTAGCATAAGAGCATACTCTTCCTGCACAAAGGAAGTGAAATTCTGAGTAAAATACTACAAAAATCTCTGTTCTCAAAAGAGATTCCAAAGATCTTCAATATTCATGAAGGTCAAATAAAACTTTTTAAGTTTTACTGGAACAAAGCCACTAAACTTTCACAAAAGAAGGGACAATTGAAACATGTCTTCAAGATCTATCCCAGACAGACTGTTTATTTCAAACCCACAGGCAAGGCTTTACAAGTTCTTGCTTTTATTCAATATAAATTAAATCATGAGAATGCAGAATTGGCTAAATAACACTTGCCATACAGGGTCTCAGAGCAGGAGACAGATTGTGGTTCTGTGCCACACAGGTTTGCTTTGGGGAAGAGTATGACAGAGGACAGTTTTTGAATCACCCTCCTCACCTTCTCAGGTTTGTTATAGGGAGTGTATTGAAACGGAAATGCTCATTAGAAACTTTTTCTTTCACTTTCTATGTAAAGATATGGAATGTGATGTGTGGCAAATGATGCATGTTTTTCATAGAGGCACTGCTCCTACTCCCGACAGACTAGATTAAAATACTGCACATTTTCACAATAGATTGACATAATTCTGCTTTGATTCTGTAGGTATTAAATTAGAAAAACTTAGGCCTGCTAAGTGCAGTATAGTGGACCATCGTGGACTTTTACTGGTACTAAGGGTGGCTGTTTCTAATCTGGCAAAGCCTCTTTCCTCTGGGTTAAATGTAAGAAACAAGAAGAGGCCTTAAACCAAAACCATTGCTGAAACAAAACTTCGTGTGATCTCATGCAGGAATGAGAACTGTGTGGGCAGAGTGCCTTGGCCAGCAACTGTTAGGGGTAGGAGTGTTTGTGTCAGTGTTCGCGCTTTTGTGGGGAAGAGAAGCAACGCAGGCTGTACAAAAACACGTGAGGAAAAACAGAGAGACAAAAAGATCCAGAAATGAGTACAGAAGTATTAATGTTGGAATTAGGTGCTGATTAGGAGTGGTTTGGAGACTCCTGTGTGTGTTTTGATCAGGCTGTGCTCATGGGAAAGGACTTCCCGAGCTGCTGGAAAATAAACAGAATTGAATGAACACTTTCTGATTCCATTATTGGTTTTTCTTCTTACCTAATACAGTTTTAAACCCTCAGATTTGTGAGTAACTTCTTATATTGTACAAAACAGGTATATAATTCAGCTGATTCGTGATATCTAATATAGATACTCATCTGTTACCTAGTTTTTAATTGAAAACCTGCTTTTTACACTTCCTAATGTTGTCCACATGATGGCACCACATTTTTCTAAACAGCACAATTATTGGTACATTCGTAAAACAACCCGAAATGTTTAAATCCAAATGAGTCCTTTATACAGTGCCACAAAAGCTAAGCAAGTTATATCAGGCTTTTTTTGGAAAATTTAGTTAAGCAACAAAGGTAGCTAGAAAAAGAAGACAGAAGATCACCGAACATTGTGTATTTCATATAATCAACTTCTTAAAGGTAATTGGAACATTAAGTAATTTGTAACCAAAACATACTTAGAAGAAATTATCTTTAGGAGCTTTTTCTTTCACTTTCTATGCAAATATATGAAACCTGATGTGTGACAACTGATGCATGTTTTTATAGGGGCACCATTATTGCTTACTCCAATTTGCAGAGATTAAAATTCTGCACATTTTTTCAGCAGATTGACATAAGTCTGCTTTGATTTTGTAGATATTAAACTAGAAAATAAATCAAGCTGTGTAGAATGCACTGCAGTTTTTAATTTAATGATTATGGGCATTTATTGATAAACATAGGATTTAATGTAAAGAATGATGGAATGGGTTGATCACTAGCACAGAATCTGAACAACCCTGCAACTGCCAGTTAGAGTCACAATATGTAAATAGAGTAGTGGAGAGCTGAACCATGTTCCAGAACTGACCATTGTGTAGCTAAGGGCAGGCATTGTGTTTTGCTTATCCTAGTATTGTGTATCACAAAAAATGGACAGTGATGCTTGCCTCATTTGCAAAGCACTTTGCCATATACCAATGAAAAGCAAAATCAGGTATTAAGAAAGCTTTTAATGCATCTTCCAAATTAGACCCAATTTGGATAGCTTGACAAAGTACATCGTGGGAAGATAAAACTCACTTTGCCTCCATCTCAGGCAGCTCAAAAGCTGTTAGCATGAAGCTGATCCTGAGCTATTAGTCCTTGCTGAGGGACAGGCTGCATTAGTTCAGATTTAATGCTGTGCTAATATAGTTTTTCATAGGCCTGAGGCACAGAGAGAATTCACAGCTGCACATGTTTTGCTGTGCAGATGTCTGTTAGCAGCACAATATTAAAGTTAAGAAGAGGTATGGAGAAGTCAGAGTCAGAAAAGAAAAGCTGACTAGTGAACTAGTTAACTCACACATTGGTAACACTGGAAAAGAAAAATCCAGTTTTAAATCTGCCTTTTCACTTCCCTCTCTTCCGCATGCTTCCCCAACTCGTATTTCACATCACATCACTTCTCCTCTGCCGTGTCATCTAGCCTAAACTTACGGATTTGCTGTGGTTATGAAGTGCTCTTCTAGCACTCAGCACAAGTCTCTGGCCCCATACCCTAATCACATCAGTATCTTCAGAGGCTGCTTCTCTTCTCAGTGATTGATGAAGTATTGTTTTTAGCTCAGACAGCTGATCGGAGGAGAAGGCCATCTGCAGGTTTAATAACTGGATAAAACATTTGAGAGAAAAGAAAAAAAAACAAGGCACAGAGAACTTTACAATAAGAAATTCCACACAGCAGTGGAAGAAAATATCCAAGCACTGGAAAATTTGGTGGAGTTGGCAGGTGAAACTGATTTTGATAACATCTGTACCCACTCACCCTAAATTAATATTGCAAGTCCCTTGTAATTTGTGTGCGTGAAATGTTCTTTTAGAACACTAGTTGTTGCTTTAGACTTTTGAATGGAGGGAGACATAAAATAAAAATAAAGATAAGGAATGCAGAATACCTTAAATATAAGTTGAAATTAGAAAAATCTATGGTATTTTGTCAGCTATACTATCCTTCTAATTCTGTTCTGTTTTAAGCTTTATCCCAAGTCTTGCCTTCATTCTCTGCCTGACCTGCCTTACTTCCTTGCCTGTATGATGCAGTAGAGAGAGGTGCAAGCCATGGTTTGCTAGCTCCCCCCTTCATGCTGGTTTGATTTCATCCTGGAAGCCGTAAAAGGGAGTCTAAACCTCAATATTGCATTCCCTGGAGTAAGAGGAGGAGTGGAAAGATCTGTCACCTTGCTAGATGTGTGCTATTTCAGCAGGGATATGAGCAGCCATAATAATGTCAACACCATGATGTGCATGATAGGTTAGCGTTACTTATCATGAGAAGGACAGTTTGCCACAAAGACCAAGGGAGACTCCTCCCATTTTGGTTCTGTGGGTTTTTTTTTTCAGTCAACACTATGTATAGAGGGTATGTAATGAAACAGTCAACACTTTTCTTCATTTTTTTTCACTGCTGGTCTTGTGCAAGGCAACGTCTTTTACATGAGAGAAGAGAATCATCAGTACAGCGCTAGGAGGCATTGCTAAAACAGTCACTTAGGTTTGTCTTGAGAGGTTTCTACATTTTTTGGCAAGGAGGACTGAAAGTGCAGTAGAATAGGTACAAACATTTAAAAATGCCTGCTGATATTAATACCCACATTCAATGATTAAATTATTTCATACACATGCATTTCTGCTGTATGTTTATATGAGGATCTCAGAGAGCTAATTTCCCAACATCTGTTAGACGCTGCTTCATACAGTACGTCAAAACAAAACTAAACAGACCATCCAGTTACAGGCCAACTAGTATATATATTTCTGTAATGCTGGTCTTGGTTTAATTATAGGCTCCTTTGGGCAGAGACTATATCTTCATATTTTTTTCCGAATACAAATAACTATAGCAGAGAGGTTCAGCAAGTAATAGCATAAAACTGTTATGAAAAGTGGCTGTAAGGTGACAAGAAATTGAAGTAGAGCTGGTGTAAATAACCAGAGATACAGGCTTATGAAATCTACGCATAAACCAGCACCAAATAGTAATTTCTTAGTGTGGGGAATAAAGATGCAGCTGCCTAAGTAATTCTGACGTTAATAGGAGTTGCTAGGAGAAGAGCCCACAAACCACTGCGCTGTCCCTGTGGGTCTGACAAACCCACAGAAGGGAATAAGAATTATACATGGAAGTATTTTTTTTGTATGTACATATATATAGTTATTTAATTATATGGCATACTAGTTAAAAATACCTAACCATTTGTAAGTTCAAGTCCCATTTGCAACAGTGATGCCAGTCCTGAGAAATGGAAGAGCTGTTTCTGCAGCTTGTTCACATGAAAACTGTTAGGAATTAAGTTGTGCGTATCTTTGGAGATCTTGAGTCTGACTAAGAAAATAATTTTCGAAAATGGCATTTTCAACCTGTAGAATTTATAAAAACATTAATTCCTTAAACAAAATGAAAGCAAGAAACTAGTGAATAAGCAAAGCACTGCATTAAAATTTGTATTATCTTTCTTTTATGGGCAAAACCTCTTAAAATTTCAAAAATGCTAATTAGTATGGATTATTGTTACAGGGTCTCTATAAGATTAAACAGAATAGTCTGTGAATTCCACATCAGACAGCAATTTCTATCCTTCCTCTCTGGTTTTCTACCACTCCTCTTGCTTGGGCTTTCTGCCTCTTCTATATCCTGATGAAACAACTGAGCAGTTGTTTGGGGAAAAGTTTAAGGTTCATCAGCTTTTCCGGTCTTTTTGCTGACAATTTTGGCAGCATCGGTTTAGCCAGAACACCCAAGATGTATTATAGTCTTGCAAATAACCAGTGAATTTAACTGACCATGAAAAGAGACATATTTTGCCATGTAAATATACATAGGGAGAGAAAGAAAAATGAGTTGGCACTATATACATATACACACACCAGGTACTTTAATGCTGACACAGAAATAACATGTAGTTCAGCATATGCACGAGAACAATCTTTCCTCATCCGAAAAAAATAATTCCTTTTGAAACTGCCTCAGCTAACTAGTTCTTTCAGTGTGATCTTAAGGGGTCAGGGACACATTCAGGACTGGTTATAAATGGCTCCAAGGCATCACATGGTAATCCAGAATAACACGCTAGCGACACTTGCTGCTTCACTATGCCTCCTTATTTTTTATGTGTCAGTCATCATTCCTCTTTCTACTTGCTGCACAACTGTGTCCTCAAGTCCAGCTAACCTCAGGTTCTACTCAGTCTTACAGAAAAACTAAAAAGTTGCCTAGAGATGGGCTAATTTATGAACTGTGCCCTTTGTTACTCCCAAGCCAGTCAGTGTGATAATTCTCTGCAGAACATGTTGAGTAGAGGACCTAGATCACTTTACTGTGGGGCAAATAATCCATAATTACAACAAACACAATTTTAAACCTTGGTGGCATAAGGTCTGTGGCAAAGTCCTAATTTATTTTACTGTGTTTTGTGAATATGCAGCCAAAAGGGCAGTTGAAATTTGCTCTTCAAAACTTTCTTATTGAAATACCAGCTTTGGATCAAAGCAGGAATTCTGGCAGAAGTCACCAGAAATATTTATGATGAATAAAACATTTTTGGATTTTAAATTGAACAGGCATTAATAGTTTGAGCAGGTTGCTGTGCTATTAGTAAAACATCTTTTGGGAGTACCAAGCAGGCATAGTTGAAGCCATTAGCATTCAAATTCTTTAATAGAATGGGCAGCTTGAAAGGTAACTGCCTATTCCCTAGAGAGTGGAAAGCAACTAGAGTAAAGCAACTAGGATAAACTGCAAACCTCATAGACTTAGCACAGTTAACTCTGGCCTAGGCAAGTTCTTGAAGAAAGTGGTCAGCTGTGGTAAGCACTGAGACAAGCATCAGAGGATCAGGTAGTCACCCAGTGACGCAGTCTACGTGCTCTGCAATGGCACCAAACTTCATAGGTTGAATTAATAAAGTTACCAATTTTAAGTTATCAATTTATCCAGACATATTTTCTGGATCTATTCTCTTTTCAACACACTCCTTTCTCAAACAGAAATGATAACTTGTTGAAAAGGGATCCATGTAGCTCTCCCAATAATTACGGTGTATGACCTTTGATATAACAAAGCCTATTGTTGTCACTGCTCACTGAAATTTTGGCGCTTTTAGAAGGACTTGTATTTCAACATTTTCCTCTATTCCACGCTAATTAATACCCAGCTATATATGAGCCGCTTGTACCATGTTAGGCGGTTACGGAATTTTGTCCTTAAGTGCTAACTGATTTTAAACAGTATCACGCTTTGGGGCTAGTGAATGGTTTCTACTGAACACTAGGCTTTATACAGCATTCAGAAACACCAACACAAATTCCTGCTTCCTATGAAATTAGCTTAACAAGGATTTGGGGAGTAACTGTTTGCACTATATGGTTGATGTGTGCAACCTTTTCATCTAAGCAATTATTTCTGAGAACAGAATGTTCATTCATCACAGAAAGAACTGAGGCAAAGTTGACTTATACCATATATTTGGCCTGTTACACGACACAAGCATTAGCTGTTTGGTTTTAGAAGTTAAGTGTTACATATAAGCCAACAAGTGGTGAAGGTTTTTTGGTCAGCCTATGTAGCTTACAGCAATTTTAGGTTTTGTGCAATAACACAAGGTTCGTATTGTAAAGAAAGATGTCAGAATTGGTATAAATGCACAATAATGATTTTTTCAAACATACCTGAAGCTATTCTATGAAAGAGAAATTATTAACACTCTGGAGTAGGGCAGCAATTTTTCCAAATGAACGGTGTAATTAAGTGAGCACAATCCTCCTGTGTAACTGTCATGAAGAGAGCATTCATCACCTAGAGTTTGTGTGCCTGCAGCGTAACAACATTGTTGGCTAAGACAGGCTTCCAGACGGTGGGACAATGAAGTTGAAACTGAACTGATGGGCAATGAAAGGAGTTCTTAAAGAGTTTGGAAAACACATCCATGGAAACAAAATTACAGAGAAAAAGAAGAACATAACACTAAATCTGTTCAAAATATGTTTAAACCCACCGAAGTATCTGTCCCTGGGGAGAATCCAATAAGACATTAAGCTTCTGTAGGTGAACATAGGTTATTTTCGCCACAAAAATAAGCAGCCATCATCTTTACAATTTAGTGGTCAAATATAGCTGTAGTTATATTCCTCAATAACAGTCTATGAAATTTTGTGTTGATACTTTTCTCCCTTGTTGATCAAAGTTTAAAATGTTCGCTTGAAAGAGTATTTTAGAGATTAAGTTAAGAACGCTTTGCCTCATGTAGTTCCTGTTACTGGAAAAAAAAAAAAAAAAAAAAAAAAAAAAAAAAAAAAGAGAAAANAAAAAAAAAAAAAAAAAAAAGATCCTGGCATGATAAATCCCCTGGTTATGGAATAAAAAATATACTGGGTTTACATCTCAGAATTCATTAATCGTTGCAATGTTTGCATGTTGAGTACAATCAGGACGACAATTAGTAAGTTGTAATGAACTTAGGTAAATAAGACAAACCATTAGTGAAGTGACTCTGTTTTACCTGATTTTGCCAATTACTACATGACTTTATTCCAATGCAGAAGAACATTAATGCAAAATATGAGTGGTTGGTCAGTTTTTTGGAAAAAAAAAGAGCAAAACAGAAACATAGATCCCAAAATAGGTTGTGAGAGTATTAACTGTTGAAATAAGATTAGCCACTATGCCCCAAACAGCACATCCCTGCTGTGGTAAATTGCGCAGAGAAGAATAAACATTCCAGGAAGTTCCAATTACCTTAGTGATGAACTTTCATTTAACCATATTTCTAATTCAAATGCCTCTATCTTCACAGCCCAGTCCTCTGAATTCTGTCTCATGAAGGTATGTGCACAGAAAGCAAAGAAATCATGTTGAAACAATCTGCTGGAAGAAAATAAACCAAATTCTTTAGTCTGTTACTGCAAAACCCACTCTTCAGACTTTTTTCATAACTGTTTTCTCAACTCTTCCCACCTTCTTAAGATCTGCGCTAAAAAAGAGTGGACGCCAGAATTGGACATAGAGTGCCTCATTTAATGCTTTATTCAGTAGTAAGGATACTGCTCCTCCTTGATGTTTTTTTGGCACATAGCATCCATTTTCAAGGCTGCATCCAAGGCCAAGTGAGGGTGGGCAGCCTGGGGCTAGTTTGGCTCATTTCTCTGTGCTTGAGGAGTCTGAAGCAGAGAGAGGGAGATGGAGAAGTGAGATTGGATGCACAGAAAAACATGCTTGGGCTCAATAGTTAGGCTAAGAACACCTGAGAGCTACTTTACTGGATTTAGCTGTTAGTAAATTGTTCCATACTGCGCTTGGGAGACTGGAAGGGTATCTTCTCATAATCTTGAGATGATGATTTTCTCCTGCCATTCTGCTGCTCTAGGTAGATGCTAGCTTTGCCTATAGCTACTCTAGCTGTACTTGTCAATACAGAGTCCATTAATTGTCCATAACAGCAAATTGCCATTAAATTATTCAATAATGTCATTAGAATAATGGATAAAAGTATAATTTTAGAGGTATAATTGAGCTATATATTTTAGATGGTATAAGGTGTTTAAGGGGAAAGAAGATAAATATTATGGCTTGGAAAGCAGCGAAGGCCAAATAAAAAAATGATAGTTGATGGTTGTTTCCAGCTAGGAAGGATATTAAAAAGCGGAGATCCCAAGATGTACGCCAAAACTGGGGTTAATTGAATATATATACTACTTGTCTGAAAAGCAAGCATGCAATAGCAGAGACAGCACAATTAGGAAATTATATGTGATCATTTAGAAAAGCCACAACTTTAAAAAGAAAACAACCAACCCTAAAGGAAGGGACTGGACAAGATGGCAGCTGAAATTTCGTGTAGGTGAGAAGTGTGAGGCAATGTGTATTGAGAGGAACAATCTGAACTATTCATATACACTGAAGATTTACAAAATCACTCACGAAAAAAACCTAGGCGTTACTGTGGACAGCTTAATGGAAATTTCTACTCAGCACACAGTAGTGGTCAAAAAAGCAAACAACGTGTCAGGCTATACTAAAGATGGATTGGAGAATAATACTGGAAATAATAACAATACCATAAAATACATCAGTAAAGTGTTCTTCATTTTATGATTAGATTATTTTGTTTACATTATCTGAAAAGAAATGAGCCACCTGCAAAAGGGAATTGGAAGGGATTTAGAGGCACAGATAAACTTCTATAAAGTAAAAATTTTTGAAAGGGTGTGAGAATCGTGTCAACCTTCAAATTAAGATTTTTTTTTTCCTTAAACAATTTCTCTGCTCCTTAGTTTATCAGTTTGTAAACAAGGATAGGGGGAACTACTGACCTTGTCACATCTAATGAGATGAATGGATGAAAAGTGGCATAAAGACTGCAGGTGAGCTTCTTCTGAGCAGAAGGCCTGAATGTCATTTCCCTGCTGCTCCAGAGAAAAAGGGAAAGAGTCAGTTCCTCACTAAACTTCTCTGCTTTTCCCCAAGCTCAATCTGCAGGGCCCATCCAGCATGTAAAATCCGGTTTAGGCTCAGCTGATGTCTATAGCTA
Organism: Baryphthengus martii; assembly: GCA_013396935.1. Taxonomy (NCBI): domain Eukaryota; kingdom Metazoa; phylum Chordata; class Aves; order Coraciiformes; family Momotidae; genus Baryphthengus; species Baryphthengus martii. The sequence continues at coordinate 115,158 of VWZK01019267.1, read as the reverse complement.
GTACCTTCTATTCCCCACTTCCTGAAATCCAGCCTAGCATCCTCACTTGAGACCTTTCCTCCTTTAATCCGTTCCTTCCCCTTATGCTCTGCACTTACATATGTGAACCACCCTCTGCAGCTTCCACAATCTCATACCAGTCACCCAACTGCTCCCCACGTGGCTTTTTAGCCCACTTTCCCTTCACAGCAGATGCAGCTCACCAGCTTCGTTCCTTCAGTGTACGCTGTCAGAATTATCAGTGCTGTTGGACGTCCATTAATTTGCCTCCCCTACAGTACCTATAGAGCAGCCCACATCCCCAGGTTCTGCAGAGTGCTGGGAGAATGCTGATGACATCATCAATTACTAGTCATGGTAAATGAGAAAAACTAAAATTAGAGGTTAATTTACTGCAGAGGAACACCCTCCCACACACACGCACAACACCCAGCCTCAGCGCATATACTGCTTAGATATTAAGGCAGGAGGTTTCTCTCCTAATTACTTGACACGCCAGGTTGAAAGCTGTCCTGGGGATTATAGACAATAATATACACCAACCTCTGCGGTTCCTAGGGTAGAGTGTTTGCTATAAATAGATGTCAGATTTGTAAATTTAACATTGTTTAGTCTGAGAATAAGTAAGGAAAATGGGAAACTCATTTGCCCAGCAGTAAGAGGGTGTGGAGTGTTGTTTTCTGCTGAGGATCTTTATTTTTATTACTAAACTCTTGAGAGCCTAGAGATGTCACAAGGTCTTTTTGCTGTTCTGGGCTGTGAAACCAGGAGGGGAAAATATGAACTGATGCAGTTTTATATAACTTACAAATGTGTTTAGCATTTTGTGTGACAGTGAAGGCAGTCAGAAAATTTAACCATTTCCTTTGTGAACTTTATTTTGTTTGTCTGGAAGTTTGCTCTGTTCCAGCAGAACTAGCAGGAGTCTTGTCCAGAGCAGGGGCAGGATGCTTTCCCATATAAGCAAAACAAGTTCTAATTACAATAAAAAGGGGAGGAAAAAAAATTAAGTCATGCTGTGAAATGGCATTATTACCTCTCTAACAGGAAGCATATGGAATAGTAGCATGCACAGGAGTCTGAGAGCCAGGAATAAATCAGTGGTAGTCTAGACATGCTGATTCCAGCTGTAGTACTCAAACAAGCTGTTGGGACTAGAATTTGATTAAGTCTATTACCCATCTGGAGAGGATGATGAATGAAGACAGAATGACACTGTCCCATCAGAGTTGTGCTACAGGTACTTACATTATGTCTGGGACACTGGCGGAAGAACAAGGGTTACTCATTGTAATCCCCTTTCTAATGGTGACTGAATCCACAGCCAGTATCAGAAATCAGGGTGGTACATCCTATAGAATAGTGACTTAACACATAGTCCCATTGTATCCAGCACAGAAAAAGGAGCAGAGGAAATGTCTCAGTCCTGTTTTCCACTTCTTAGGATGGCCATCACTCATGATTTTGCTTGTGCTTACTCCACTGTGACTATCACGTTAAATTAACTAATATTTATAAGCATCGAGAAGATGGAAAGCCTACACATTATCTATTTAGGGTAATTACCTCACAAAAAAGACAGAAATAAACTTTGACCAATGATGTCATTTCAGAGAGCAAAGCACTAGCAAAGTCTTAAAAACCCTCACAAAAATTCCTCCTCATTCCTTCTGTTTCCACTCGCTTCCCCAAAACGATAAATCCCTCTCAAGTGATCTGATATGAATAACAATTGCATCTCCTTTACTATTATCAAATTCTTTATGCAGCAGAAGGGTCCTAGTTTGTGTCTGTTTGCTTTAGCTTGATTTCTGCCATCCTCAGACAAAAGTCACTACACAGACTTTATTCACCAAAGAAAAACCTCCCAAAGCTCTTGTAGACCTTATGAAAGGCGTTTTCACTCACTTAGGTTAAATGAGCACTGTGTGTTTCCTTTCTTCTTTTCTTTTTTTTTTTTTTTTTTTTGGCGGGGGGGCATGGGTTGAGGTGGTGGTGGTGTGGGTAACAAGTAATAAATGAATCATTTCAACTTTGGGTGAGAAGTTTAGGTGTTGTATTTGTACCATGCAACTACATAAACACAGAACGAGCCAGCTAACCAATGAATTGCAAGGAATGAGAAGCAATGAGATGATCTAAAACATTTTAACACATTTTCCATATATTAGCCCTCGGACTAGTTGTGTTTTGCTTTCTTACAACAGACACAAGTCAGTAAAAGTCCAAAAGGAAAGTCTGAGGTTTTACATTTCTGTTTGTGGTACAGGAAAAGGGTTACGATCTCAGTGGTTGATTCAGTGAAATAACATCTCTTTTATACACATCTGCCTAGCAAGTAGGGCGGTAGTTGGAAATACCCAATCTAAAGCATTAAAGATTTGCTGGCAAATAGCAAGGCATTTTCTGCAGAGGAAAAGTTGTTATACTGAGTAGTCACTTTGAATGCTTAGGAGCTACAGTCAAATATCCAAACACTGTGGAGTTACACTGCGTTTATTATTTTGTCAAGTATTTAACATGCTGGGAATTGACTCGGCTGCATATTTCATATCCAAGAAGGCATGATAATAGTGGGCTTAAATAAGAAGATACTTGGCAATGGTAAGTGATATTTTTATAGCAAATTATTTAGGCATCATGCAGTCAGCTCTTTTTACATGTTGCTACGTAGCATGTTTGACTGTTTTAAATTGAGAATTTAAAAGAGAAAAGTAAATAGATAAGAGCTACACCAGAGCTTTTTCACAGACTATTCTTTTATCTGTCTATTTACTGTCATAGCTGCTTGTTTTTAAATTGTATGAGAAATTTGAGGTAGATTGTTGTCATTCAATAACCAGCATTGTGACTTAAAAACAGATGCTCTATATGGAAGTACGTTGACTTAGGACAGTTTTAGTTTGCTGTGTAACATTTCTATTTCTCCTGACACATACGAAAGCCAGCAGATTGGACCAGAGACTTTTCGTGAGTTTGTAGCTTTCTGCAGTTTTAAAGGCCTTTCTAAACCTGCAATATTATAAGTGGCAGAAAAGAAATAAAATCACAAATCAAATGATTCATTACTCAAAACCATCTTAAACTTACAAAATGTGTCTCACTGGCAATTAATATTCATAAATGACAGAAATGAATTAAATTCAAAACCAGATTAAAAGGAGAGGATATGGGATTTCTTTTTTTTAACTTTTGCTAAGTCCATTTTTTTTCCCCAGAATTGTTTATAACCTTTTTCTCATTTCAACTCTCCTGTATAACTGCAGGCTATATTCTTCAAATATTTTGTTTTTCTCTACAGAAACTATGCAGAAAAATGCATTTCTCCGTAACTACTTAGGGGTATCATCTAATCCCCCCCAAATACATACACATTTCCAAACCATTTTAAAATTAAACATTAACATGATTATCTAATACAGTTTCAGAGCATGATTTCAAGCAAGACATCCAAAGGCACTATTTACTTGAATCTCTGTATGAACTAGCCTATACAGGAAATCAGTAAATTGCTCCAGTCTTAGCCTCAAAGTGGATATGTATTTGTTTAGTCATGTACTATAAATAACATCTGTAGACTTGAAACCTTGCCAGAATTATTAATGCGGTGTTCACTTAATAGTATCCTTTATCATGAGCCTCATTACTAAATGATTCATACAGTATGAGCCTACAGAAAAAACATGCAGCCTACAATAGCACTCATACATTGATGATATATCATCCATACTGTCAGTGTAACCTCATTTGTTGTGGAGCTGGTTTGCTCTGAGCTGAGCACACCCCCCTGCGAGCAGCCCCTTGGGAGATGCAGTCAGAGCAGAGGCTTCTGGAGCACCCCTTGCTGCTCCTCTATGGGGGGATCGCTGTCAGGGTGGATGTGGGGACCAAACACTCCCCTCTTGCCCCACTGCACCAGCTGGTGGCTGTGAAAGGATGAGGTAGAGCTGTGAGTCTGTCTAATTGCTTCCAATTATGCTGCAGGACTGACCCAACAGACCATAGCTTGTTCATCACTTTTAGAGCTCTTTGCTATTAGAGAACATCAGTGATGTTATCTGCTGCTTTTATCTGCCTAGTGCTGTTCTAACATGATATTTATGCTGTCTATGTTACGGTATGACACATATTGTACACTATAAAATAATAACTTGCATGCTTTATCATATGGAGTAAACTTTGTATGCAGTAGATTCTGTATAATATGAGATGGGCTGGTGTAGGATATCATTACTTGACACAAGCAAATTCTTCTTGGTTTCTAAGAGTAGTTGTTCATAGTTTTGTTCATTGTCTCATTAAAAAACAAACAAGCAAACAAAAAAAACAACCAAAAAAAAGTTTAATTATCTTACAGTACTTTTCATCAGAGAAACCCCCATCCCACACATCAAAGAAAGAAGGTGACAGTCACAACCCATTTTCATTGATGAGGGCAAGGATTCAGAAGTGAGGGAAAGTAAATCTACCTAAGGTCAAAACAGTAGCTCACTATCAGAGCTGGAAGGAGATCTCCAGACTCACTACAGTCTTCTGTCAAAAAACGAGCTGGGGCAGATTGTTACTGCTTTATAGTTAGTGGTGTGTATTAGGTGTGGTTGGTAACTTTCAGTTATAGGTAGTTTATGCCTTTGCCCAAGATTAATGTTGAGCCTAAATTGATATTGTCAAAATGTTAACATTTTTCCTCTACTCATTTTATGCATTTAGGGTCTTTTGCTTTAGTCAGAAACAGGAAAAAACCCCCATCTTTAAAACTCCTGTTCTTGTATGCAAACTCCAAAGGTCTGGATATTCTTACCTCTTGCATGTTTATTTGAGTCAAGTCTTTTAAGTTTCATTCCATGAATAAAAAGATGAAATTTATACTCAGTTTAAAAGACACTGAAGAAAAAGGAAAGAAACAGAGCGGAAATCCTGGGTTATGTTGGTGATTGTGTGGTTGCCTTGGAATATGATTCTGGGCAATTACTTGGGACTTAAACTCCAGAAGAAGTGGTTACTTTTGGGAAATCCAAACAGAGACAAAGGATGATTGGATATTCTCTGGATCAAAAATGAGCATATATATGAGGAAAGGACACCGGAAAATTTGACCACCCTGAGCACATCTCTGCTCCAGTGTCACGGTCATTCAGTGGGTGCCCTGAAGACCAAGCCTACTGCAGCACACGGCATTGTGTGAGCCTCAACATGCTGTTTTACACATTCACAGGCATACCAGCTTTTGTGCATGTCCAGACAGCCTTTCCATATAGTTTGGTTACAAAGCAGCTGTGTATCTGGAGGCAGACAACCTGTCACACAATCCAATCCTATAGCTGCTCTTGTCACCTCCAACTGCAAAATGAATATAATACTTGTGATCTGAGTTATACCAATTTCTTACAGGTCATGGTATCCCTTCAATGCCCTAATGCTATGGAGATTTATTACCATCTGGTAGCCCTGAACTACACACACTGTGGACCTAACAGATATTTTTCCAAAGTTTAAACTGAGGTCATCACAAAAAAACCAAAACAATCAAGTATTAAGTCATGCAATAAAGGTCCGTGACACTTCCCACTCCATGATCCCTCTTCACTGATCCTCACAAGCAATGCTGGGGAAGTGATCATGGGCCTTTGCTGTGCCATAACAGTAATTGTCAAGCTTTTTTGGACAAATGAGTATCAGGACACAGCAATGTTTAAAATAGATGGCAACTAACCATTGTAAAAATGTATCTGAAGGTATAGTACATTTTCAAGATTGGTAGAATAATGTCTTTACATTCAGATTATTTTTAAATATATGCTTTAGCTGGAACAGAAGTTATTGTCATCAATAAAAGAATTACAGGTTAGATTTTTCTCTAACAGGTCCATTTTGCCAGCTAATTAGAAAAACTTCTAGGCTTTAAACATGTGATTCTGTAGGAGAAACAAAACCTAAGATTAGGAATCCTCAGCTGAGATCTCTCAGTCAATAGTTCCAAACTATATAACGTTAGATACTACTCTGATTTCAAAACATAAATGAGAAGTCATGTCCCAAAGACGTTAGATCCTAGACCGTTTACGATGCTAGAGCCAACTCCAGCACCATCTATCACACCTACAAGAGGAGTGACATCAGATCTCTTGAAGCACCAGAATTGCATTCTGTGTTTTACTGGAGAGCTATTTATGTTACAGATTATACTGTTTCATTCATAAGAAACCTGTAAAATAATCTAGTCTCATCCCACTTTCAACAATAATGCTAGTGAGTAACGTGCTTGACTACAGTTAGTTCTGAAAGCTACAGTATTGCAGAAGAGCAAAAGAGCTGTCATTAGAGCTTTATGCTGTTACCTTCAACACCACAAATAACCATCCACTCAGCTTCATTCTGTCACAGCCTCAAAGTAAAGCAGCAGCACTGTGAAGGCTCCTCAAGACTTAAGTAGAATTAGCCAGCTGCCTGTATTAAGTAGGTTTGCCTCTGCCAGACACCAAGAATGACAAATACTTGTAAGTAGCTACTGCTAAAGCCTTGTAGTTCAAATCACAACTGTACTTACAAATGTGGTAAAGTCATCTTATTCAAGCATAGAAATCCAAGAGAAGAGCTTTCATAATTCCTCAGTCACTGACAATGTAATTTTAAAAAAACAAACAACCAAAAAACAACAAAATCCACAAACCAACCCAAACAATAACAACAAAAAAAACCCAAACCAAACAACTCCACAACATAAACCTTCAAAAAAACCCAAAACAACCCAAAACAATCCAAACCAACAAATACCAAGACAGGACCACATACACTATCTGTGAAATTCTAAAGGATAACAAGCCCCTGACTTTAGAGCAACTGAGATCAGGTTGCTGTAGAAACTAGTGCCTGTACCAGAGTGTAAGATATGGAGCAATATCTGCCACACATCTATTCTGTGGATGGACTAAATTTATTCACCTTGTCAGTACTTCTATTCATTCATATCTGGCTGTTCTGTACTGCTACAGAAAGCAGTAGCAATGAATATGACAGCATCCCACATGAACTCACAATAAAATGTAAAATCAGACAGGTCTAAATACACCTTTTATACCGAACTCATGAAAAATAGAGAGAAAATTTTCATATGATTTTTGCACTTAGAGCAAGTTCATTTTTCTTTTGCCCCCCCCTTTTTTTTTCCTGATAAATCATAGCTTTGGCAATTGATAATTCTCCTTTCATTCAACCTAAAGGGCCCTTTATGTCAACCTACAGTTCAGGGGAATATAAATCAAATGGAATGCAAAGTCATATGAAAAAGGAACATTATGTGACTGGAAATGTGGAAAGAAGAGGTAAAGTCATAACTTTAAATATTTGTTTTAAATTAGAATGAGACCATACAGGGGAGCTCACATAATGTTTTTACTACTCTGGTGCTGCAGTAAGTTATAAACCCAGTATTAGTCGATGGCTTTTAAAAACTGATGGATTTTTTCTTCAGTACCAGATATTTAGCAACTTCATAGCTGACGCAAACATTCTGTAGTGTTTCTCTAAACCCAACGTAATCTCTCACACATAATCTATATAGCCAGCACAAAAACATTAAAATAACAAACACAACCCACAAAACTTTGTAAAAAGTGAACGATTCTTGCTATGCCTCATATACCACACTGTGGTTACAATAAATGCTATTTACATTGATAGTGCTGCAATTTTTCAATCACACCCCCTTAGCACAATACTTTTGTAGGTCACACTGGCTACTTTTTCTGTAAACAAAGCATTGCATGTATTCAGTAACATATTCTTAATAGGGTTCCAGGAGATGTTCTCAAGATGAGGTAAAAATACGTTTCAATGGGTGTACTTTTAATATTAGACCCTCTTCCATGCAACTAGATAAGCAATATTTTACAGCTTATATCCAAGGAACACCAACAGATAAGGACCCTAGAATAAGTTAGTAATCATTCAGAGTGTGAGTGCACATCATGCAATATTTGAGAAGACAAGGTCTTGGAACTTCTATTAACTCACAGGAAGGCAATTAACTGTAAAACAGTCTGGAAGGCTGCAGAGCTGGATACCATTATGAAAGTCAGGTAAGAAAGTTCACAGAAGGAAGTGAATTTCTAAAAAAAGGATCTGAAGAAAAACGACAAGATGCAAACATATGAAAGCAACATGAAACTGAGAGAAAGGAGGGACAGAAGAAGAAAAAAAAAGTATGAAGATGACAGAGGATGACATCAGTACGGAGACCAATGAGAAAAGGATTCTAGAGAGACTTGAAGTTCAGGATATTTTTCCTAGTACAAGAACTGAACAAATCTTACAGGCAGTGAACTTAAAACAATTACAAGGAAGTTCTTTTTTTATATAACACATGAAACTCATTGCCTCTGGATACTTTTGAAATCAAAAGCTTTATAGGAGCCAAAAATGGATAAATTACTGTTGCATTACACAGGATTCATTTAATTTCTAGAAGAAAAAAAAATTATTTGTGCTTCCTGGCAAAAGTTAGGCCCTAAGTGATGAAAAGAATTAGAAAGAGTTTTACCTAATTTGACATAATGCAATACTTATCCATTATGGGGCAGCTGCAGCTTCTGCTAAAACAAGACTATCCAATCACAATGTAAAAAGCTCCAACAGTTTTGGAATGCATACAAAACCTCAGAGTGCTAGCCTACTCTTTACTGAGAAGGTACTCAGAAGAAATTCTTCCTGAAAATCAACTCTCTCTTGATTTCTTTTTTTTTTTTTTTAAGGTAATCCTTTTGAAGCAATTGCTATTAGCCATTGATGGAGAAGGATGCTGGATTAGCTGTGTTTATAGGGTGACTCAATGTGCCATGTTGCTATGTTTTGAGGGATGGCAGAGCAGAGCGGAAGTTGCGAAACCCAAGACAGATGACTCATCCAGTCCTGGCTGACCAGCAATGAGGGCATGGATTGTCCTGTCCAACATAACTGTTGTCTGGAATATGGCAAAATGTGAAAATTGTAACTATGTTTAAGTCAAAAATAATTCATCAGTTTGCTGAGCAACATAAGGACAGGACAAAAATGAGAACACTTCAGATGATTGGCTTGCTTTCCTATTAACACAAGGAGTATTTGGAGTTGGGTGGAGATCAGAACTGAGGCTAACTTCTATCATGACTTAGGTTTGCTTTGCCCAGTACTAATATTCTGTTAAAATTTATATGCTCCTTTTTGGAAAAAGGTTATCACCAGTAGCAACAGGCAAAATATTTAGTACTGGATAGTCTGCATATTTGTCCTCTAGAATCCAAACCTTTGGATACGGAAAATAATTTCAGGAAAAGAGAGATCAGCTCCTGTATCTGCTAAGGTCCCAGACACATCCTGATTTTAGTCAGGCAAAAGAGAAGAACCATCATAAAAAGTAAATTCAATGGATCTTCTGTTTCCTTTTCCCCTCTCCAATAGACGGTAACTCCAGATGTTGCTCCATTTTATGGTAGCAAGGACCCTATCCCATGGCAGAAGTATCATTCTACCTGCGAATGGCACTGTTTGACTTTAATTCTGAAGCAAGAGTTGCTATCCCTTCTGCACGTCATTCCATTTTAGCTACAGATACCATTTTCATCAGCTTGCCTCTTGTGGTGAAATCACTGTCCCACTGAAATTAAAGGCAAAACATCTAACTTCAAAGTGCTCATGACTTCTTCTATCTTCTTGTCCCACACATTATGCTTTAGGTTTCAAGTATTTCCTTTTATTTGCTTGAACTCTTCATTTTACTGCATTCTTCTTTTCCTGTCCCTCGCATGAGAAGGCAATAAAGAAACACAGCTGATTTTTCTTATAGTAACTATTATCTCATAAATCTTTATCAATCGATGCATCTCGTTTCTGCAAAGAAGAGTCCACATAATTTCAGTCTTTTAATACAAAATTCCAGCCTCTGATCAGTGTTCATTGCCCTTTTCCTGACAATACCTTTGGGCTAAGTAATGAAGATTAACCACAGTATCTAATATCAAAGCATACTGTTAGTGCAACAAGGCAGGCACACTAGTGGTTTTGTCTCTCTTCCTTATGGCTTCTAAAAACCTGCTTTTCTGTTCACCACTGGGCACTGAACAATTACTGTACAGAAAAGATGGAAAAAATGGCAAAAGGTTGGAGAAACAACACGAAAAAACAGCCCCTCCTTGTGATATTTATGTTTCTGTTGCTGGCCCTGGCAGAAGTCCAGAGTCTGAATGAACAAAATTCCCTGTGGCTTAGGAACTACAATATTCAGTCCATAGTCAGGAAATTCAATAGCATGTGACAATGAGAAGAAATTTAAAAAGCTTTCCAGTGCTTTTGAGCTTCCAGCTCAATCAGTTGGGATCAAAACTCAGGGACTGTTGAGATTTTGTGTGAATGAGTTCTCTGTTGCTAAACAAAAACGTGTGTGTTACACTATAAGACAGTTAAGCAGTAAACAGTATGTGGCTTTGCTTCCTCATTGATATTTCATTTTTATAGTACTAGCACTATAAAACCTCATTTTATGTACAAGGCCATTGTCTTCCCTGTTCAATCAGTGAAGAACTCCTTCCCAAAGCACAAAGTCAGCTCCTTATTTCTCCTCCTTTCCAGAAAAGCTACTTGATAACTGTTGTTCACTAGTCAGGGTCAAATCTTGGCTCTACAAGATGCGAATTTTAAAAAGTTGGGTCCTGTTCCATGTTTATTGTCATGAAGTGATCCAGGTTAAAACCATTTCCTTTACAACATACTTCCTGAAAACTTAATTGTTGGGAAAATAACGTCTCTTCTTTTTGTAAAAATTTAAAATATAAATTACCCACAATTGTATTATCAGGGACAGAGTGATCTGAGGCTTCAGAAGACACCGTAAAGAGCAGAGATTTCATCTTCACTTTTTCTCCCAGTATATATATCATTCTCATGGGGCAGATGCTTGTCTTCACAGCTTATAATTTCTCTCTTTCTTTTCTGAGTTTAGTGACAGACCAATAAAACCAGGACCCTCAAGCAACAGAACACAGAAGACAGCAGATGTCTAAACACTCTCTTGTTGACCATTTCCATGACCAGACAGGGACAGGTATAAAATTCAGGTTTTAGTTTACATTTTCTGAGAATTATAGGATTTATAGCTCAATAAACTAACATTAGCTGTTTCAGAGACAATTCTTTCTTTTAAGGAACATTTTCTTTCCCTTTTTTTTTTCTTTTAAATTTACGAATGCCCCATGTATTTTATCACATAAATTCATTGAGAGAAAGTAAGTTTCTCCAGCAAGATTGTTACTTGTCAGTGTGAGCAGAACTGAGAATTGGCAGGTGGGGACTGACACATTGATCTGTGTGATCAATGAAAAACAGCTCAGCGTGCCTAGGTATGTGGCAGAAAGGTGGCTGCCTGCTCCCACAACTGCTGGGGGGATGTAACTCAAGCAGTGTTTCACGGGGGGTGTCACCACAACAGTAGAATAGACTATGAGTTATTTTATTTTGCAGCAAATGAAAGGTGTAATTGAGGTAACTGGGAATCCATGGAGCAGTTCTCATTTCCTGGATGTTCTATGGAAAAAGCAACAATTTTCTAAGTCCTTGGTTAGGCTGGATCACAAAGTTGTAGTCTAGCCCATAAAGGTGAGTGTATTTAAGAACCAGCAGGTTAAAGGGACCATACCACTTCATGGTGAACAATACAAAGGCTTGGCATTCAAAAGTGGCTCCCAGTATGTTTTGTTTCTGGAGCAGAAGCGGTCTATGAAATTCTTACTAGCTTAATGTTTAAAATAACTGCTAAAAATTACGAGAAACATGCTTGCCATCTCAGCCTCCAGCAGGAAATCCTGCACTTGATTAGCAGATTCTGGCTGCCCCTCCGCCTCCCCCCAAGTAGGCTTAACATGCCTGAACCCCATCAGTTCTAGGACCAGCGAATGATGGGTAAAAACAAATGACAACCTCCTTAAATGGCCTTGCCTTCTCAGGGTAGCTGGGAGCCTGCTGGAAACGGTTTCCCCAATACTGCATCCCATTGCTTTTGTTTATCTATCCTTGCTGACATTTTCTTCAATTAGGAAACAATAGCTCCGTTCCAATGTACTGAGCAGAATTACTGAAACCCAGTCACGTGACACCCCGAGAGTGTGTTTTCAATTATTCACTCTGCCTTTTTTTGCCAGGCCTATGAAGAGGAACAGCCTTCTGCAGGAGTCAGGTTTGTCTGCCTCGCTGTTGTAAGTTCCTCCTTTTGAATTTTTATTTTACAATTAGGTATTTTTAGGTGTTTTTTTTAAAAAAAAATTTAAAAAGTAAATTCAACTCTCCAAGAGTTTCTTACTCTTTATTAGAAAACTTCCAAACCTTTAGCTCTTCCTGCTGCCTGGAAATCCTAGACATCTGTAACTGTTCTGTGCTAATAGTACTGCTCAGTAATGAATCTGACAGATCACAAGATCTAGATTAAAATAGGATGCAAGATATCATGCTGTTAGCACTTAGTAATGTAAAACTCATCTTATTCTTGCTAGCAAAGAAATATTCTATCTTTCCTACTGTCTAGTTAACAGGAAAGCATTCGTATTCAATCTGGGAGCTACATCAGATTATTTGTATCTTGTAAATGCTTGGTTTAATATCCAACCAAAAATTTGAACCAAATGGGCACAGCTCAAACCATGTATTTTGTTTGCAGAAGACAGACTGAGTTAGGGCTTTTTAGACTTAAAGCTGGAAAAATAAAGCTTGGGAAAAAAAAAAAAAGAAAGAAACAGAGAAGGAACATTTGGTTTGCATTACAAACCACAGACAACTTCCATCAGGCATGCTGAAGGTATAAGAATGGCAAGAGAAAATGACAAGCAGTAAGTGCACTGGAGGAAAAGATGAATGGTTTGGAGAATTGACTTTGAAGTAATTGTCTATGCTATTGATACCTTAAATTAAATTTGGTGGAAGATGGTGATAAATCATAAAGCTTCTCCAGCACTTGTGATACTGTTCTCTCTGTAAAATAACATTTCTGGATATTTTTATTGGAAAACTATGTTTTTGTTACCTCCTATATTTCTGTCACTTATGCAACCCTGAATCAGCGACTCTGGAAAGGATGTTGTCTTAGTTAAGATTTGGGCTGTGATCTAATAGTTAGAGAAGTGTTCAGGTCTACTGGGTTTATTTTCACCTCAGCCACTGGCTTGCATTGAGATATTAGGTAAGTCATTCAGGGTTAAACTTGGTCTTTGTGCTGATGGAGCTCTGATGCGGATGGGGAAGGAGGAAACAGCTGATGCAGCAGGGCAAAGGAGATGTTCTCTCTACATAAGGTAAAATTCCTCATTGGGATTGCAGGGGAGTGGGATAGCAACATATACTTAGAGCAATGTTTCCTTCACTATTTCAACAGGTGCTTTTATGTGTTCACTGCATCCCAAGTGCTTAGCAGAGTCAGAAAGGCACCTCTTGGTGCATTTATACTGGTGGCAGCGCTCCCTTTTTAAGCTCAGCAGATTCAGTGTAGAGCAAGAAAGTGCTCCTGTATCTCTCCAGCCTTCTTTCTACCATGCCAGAGAGCTGTATTTTGGCTATTAAGCTATCAAGTCCTCTGCTTACCCATTGCTCTTAATAACTCTTTTAAACCTCTTTCTCTTTGGGGAAGTAAGACTGCAGTTAATGTTTGTACAACAACAAAATCCTTGATTGAAAAGTGCTATTTCTTCTAATTTTCCCCCACAGGCAAGATTGTTTAGGTCTGAATGTGCAACTCAGGCTCACTTCTGACATTCTTATTGCTGGTGCCTAATAGCAATAGCCAGACTCACAGGAGCACCAATCCGTGTTGCAGACTTTCAAGTGACGCACGTTCCACACACCTTCAGCAAGTAACTCTGTTGCTTCCTATCCAGATGCTGAGGGAGGTACTTGCAAAAGTTCCCCCCATCCCAGCCATTCAATTGCTTTTTCAGCTCCACATTCTGGTCTAATGGGCCAGATTGCATTTTTTTACCTCTCTTCAGACATACAGGAAAAGCAACATAAAGCTTCACAAGATTAATTTCCCAGTACACTGGGGATTCTAATAGGGATTTCCCAACTCAAAATTTGCAATTAGGTACATAGCTATTATGGTAGACTAAAGCTTTAGGTTTACCAAAACACTAAAAGTGTCCTTTTAAAAAAAAAAATAAAAAAATTTCCAAACCTTAAAAGTCTTTATGTATTAGTAGGGTTAGGTGTCAGTCAGCTGTTAACTAATCACCAAAAAAAGCATATAAAAAATTGCAAGCTTGTGATGCTGAACTATACCACAACCAACTACGTATTTCAGTTCTCAAAATTCTTGTTCTGGTACAATTCACAGAACATTTCATCTCTGTACTTCAAAATGAATTACTGCATAAAGGCTCTGAAAAGTAGGTTCTCTCAATAGTGCAGGAGGTGAGATTAATCCTAAAGAAATAAGACCCCATGTCAACCACAAAGTCCATGTGTTAAAGCTGAGCTCCATCTATGTCATACCTTTCTGCATCCCCTCTGGCCTCTGTGTCCTTACACACGAGCTTAGATGTCCTTTAATTCAGCGAATGCTCTGTGTCACAGGAAGAAAGTGTGGCTATGCTGCTGCTCAGTCATCCAGCTACACCATGGCTGCATTCAGCCATGGTGGCAAGTCTTGTTATTCTTAAGAAGTGAGGCTGCTCTGTAAAAAAGGAAAAAGTAGAAAATTCTGTGTACTGAAAGGAACGAAGACTATAGGCTAGTTCAGTTTGACCCTGGAAGAGTCCCTCATGCCTGTGTGTGGGAGGCTGTGAGCCCAGTGACTTTGGTTCTAATGTTCCTATCCAGTGGGGTTGGACTCTCCCAGAGGAGCAGAGAGGATCCCAGAGACATGCTTATTTCTTCACTCATTTTTACAACAGCTCCAACTTCTGTCACATTTTCATTGTACAGCATTTCTTCAATTTTCTCTCTCTTTTTTTTTTTTTTTTATGCTGAATCATATGCTGAGACAAACCATTTCTGTAATGGGATACTTTTTGATTGGTGTATTGGAGCTATATTCCTTTATAGAGTTCAATTCCTAATTAGATATTCACATCTTAAGTGCTTCACTGGATCTCTCTGTTACTGTTAAATGCACGGTCTTAAGTGAGTTCTGGTCTGCAAAGGTAGGAGTTTTATAGCAGCCTGACATTCCTTACTCTCTCATGGCTAAGATCTACTTTTGCTAAACCACTTACAAATCAGATGTGCCAGACGGAGAACTTAACCTCGACAATTTGATTAATCTTCTTTGAATTATAGTGGTTTCATGAATCAAACTTCAGAAGGAGCTCCCTCTTTCCAAACAATGTTAGGAGGGTAGAATAATGCTTTTAAAGTATCTTCCTTTTCAATTTGGGATTTCAACATGCAAATTCGGCACAAGCCCAAAGGAGGCAGCACAATGGAAGCATCAAAAACATTTATTAAAACCACTCCATTGTACTTGGGCAGTATGGGAAGAGAATGAAAAGGTGAAGGAGAATTTAGTAGAGCACTGCACAGAAACAGAATTAGCAAGTCATGAGATATCACGTGGCTGTTAGCAGACTGAAAGGCTCTGTTGATTTGATTTATTCATTAGGGCTTTTCAGTAGTGTACGTTATTAAGTGGGAGAAAGTAGGGTATATTACAACTTACTTTTTATATTTCCTTTCCTGGAGGATATTTAGCACGAGAGAAGCAGAGGAAATTATTATCATGCCGCATAAATGGGAGAATGATATGAAAAAGAGCAGCACCACCAGCTCTCTGAAGATGGATCGAAAGAACAGTGCTGGGAACAGGAAGTCAAGAAAGTTTCGCTCCATTTCAAGATCACTTATACTTTGCAATGCCAAAAACAGTGACGATGGGTCAAGTCCTGATGAGAAATGCCCTGATCCCTTTGAGATCTCTACTAGTTGGGGTCAAGAGGATTTTGACTGCTGCCCTAGAACTCAACTGTCATGCACATCAGAGACAGAAGACAGCTCACCTGATCCTCCGTGTGTGATCACCAGCGTGGTCCAGTCCAAAGCTGCAGCAAATGTGAACTGCAACAACATGAGAAGAAAGTTACTCACCAAGGTAGGCAACTCGGTGCAGTATATTGTAATGTTTCCTATTGCAGTAATTCCTAAACAGATTATTTCATATTTCTCAGGAACGCAGGATTCTGCTGGGCTTCTTCAGAGCCTAGGAGCCTGCAGTGTTCCTGCTCTGTATAAACAGCATGAAAATGCATTAGCTTCCCTGCTGTGCTGTTGCACTCTGCTGATTGATGTTCTGCTGAAATCAGTGACTGCTAGGCCGCTCTCAGTGTACTCAGAGTAGCACACCTGGTGCTTTCTATGTGCAATGTGATATTCAGCTCAAAATATAAAACTGTCAGTATAGTAAAGTGCATTTGTAAAGTGTGATACCATAAGATCTCACAAGCTGTGCAAGTGTGAATTGTATTAATACTATGAAAGATGCAGAAGATTCATCAGGTAGATGGTCTTTCTCTCCGATTCAGGAAGAAGGTAGTGATGGTGCTAAAGCCACCAGAGATGTCGCTTTTTCTTGAAGATGTAAAAAGTATTAACAGCCTCATATTACAGCCCTACTATTGAATCAAGAGGTAGCTACATTAATTGGAATGATCTGAACAATTTTTCAGTTTGTGACATGTATTTTAGATACCTCTAGAAAGTCTATTTCAGTGACATATTCTAATTTTTCCACATTCTCTCTACTTGGTGTGATGTGTAAAAGAGACCACACTGTAAGCATGACCTGCCTTATAATACAGTTTGTGGTCTCCTGGCATCTCCCTTATTGTATGCCATCTATCTGTGCAAATAGTGGCTTATGTGAAAGAACTGATCCTTTCACCTAAAATATTTATTTCTTATATATTCTATTTTATTATACATACCTTCAATAGAAATTGGCTAAAACTAGACCTCTATGTCTAAACACAGAGTGGCACAGTGTTACTGAAAATCAGAATTTCCCCTCGCTCCTTGATTTTCTTGCTAAAGATCACAGCATGCAGCCCAATATTTCAAAAACTGCAGCAGGACAGAGTTCTTGATGTGAGGTGTTTCAGCTCCTGGCAATGTCCCAGCAAGAGGACAAAACCAAACCAACATTCTATTACATTCTGACAGAAAACGTAAATAGGTGACACTGACCTGAGTCCCAGAATATATTCAGTCACCTGCAAAACCGTACCACCTCCTTCCTTTTGGAAACAGTCTATACGCACTCTGATGATTTCCTTCTGTGAGTGAAAAAGGAGCTGGCCTCCTTGGACTTCCTCTTCTTCTCTTTTAACAAAGCTGAAGCATTTTCTTAGGTGTGTGTCAGCTGCCACAGTTTACTTGCGTGCATACCTCCAAAATATGCCGGGCTCCAATAATTGTTGTGATCCATACCCATATGAAACTATTCAGTATCTTATTGCAGTCTGTAAGTTTAAATCATTTGCTTTTATAGCTGGCAAGCAGCTCAAATAAGGATCTGGGGAACAGAGGAAGTCTCATAAACAATGCCATTGCACAGATGAAAATATAACCACTAAGGGTATATATCCACTCTTAGGATGGAGAATTAGTATCACTGAACAGGACGGGTCAGGAGCCTGGATGGATGGTGACATAAATTACTCAGCAACCCAGTCCCTTAGAGCAGCGTTTGGGTTGCTTAGTGCCGTTGTAGAAAATGAATAGTTTAAATTCCCTTTCCAGAGCTCTCATAGCAATATAAACCTCTTCAGATGCTACTTGCTAATCTTCCTTATCTCTCAGAGCCACGGAGCAGTGAGTGATTCTAAAAAATCTTATCTCAGCATGCTAAATAGGATGAACTTTGGTAACAACTACACTGACCTTATCCTGTACTTCTGTTGCTGAGGCTTTGTATTGTGAAGGCAGCAATATCTATCTCCGATACGGCACAAGCTTGTCAGAACAGTCTTCCTGTACCATGTGTCTTAGAGAGCTTAAGATTAAAAACCTTGCTGATTAAGAAAGCAGACAACAAACATTTTTCAAGTCCCAGTGTAACACTCAGTCTCTCCATCTCCATGTGACACTTCAGAAATTCATGATGTGTGACTCAGAGCTGAAGGATCCTTGTCTCTGTTCAAGGAAATAGATTCCATTCTTTCTGTGGTGTTGCTGAGGATATTCTACTATTCTTCTGCTTTCCAGCACCTGCAGCCCTAAGCATTACTCTGAAGGTGCTAATAATTCCCATGGAACTGAACAACCTAATCCTTACTGTCACACTGGAAGGAGAAAAAAATGTTTAAAAGTGCTGCATAATTTGATGCTTCCCCTATGTATTTCTTTTCCAGAGCAAAGGAGGATCCTGGAACATCAGTATTTGAAATAATGGCTCCTCTCTTCTGTTCAAAAACAAAGTATCTCTCTGAGCCATACTCTGATGATTGCATGGTATTCACCATAAGCAATAAACCATGAACAAATCAGTGTTTCAATATTCCTGAATACGTATCAGAGGCATGTTTTCCTGATTCCAAAGTCTTTAGGATCCCAAAGAATAGTCCTATGTCCCATTACCAACAGTCAGAAACTAGGTGCTACTTACAGTAAGAAAATGAGAGTTGAGGACAGTTTTGAAGAGAGTGCATCTATGCATCATAACATTAATTCCTTACACTTCAGTCTTCAATAGAAAATGTTGCTACGGCCATTGAAAGAAGCACTGCAGCATGAGCACAACCTGTATTAGACTATAGAGAATCCCTACAGAAACACTTTGTTCTTATTGCACTACTTGTAGAAAAGATTTTGAGCTGGAACTCAGATCTTATTATACACCAGAGAATTTCAGAAGGATGAAATTCTGATGACACCGGGTTTTGTTCATCCTTCTTTTCAACAAAATATGCAGAGGTTTTGGTACTACACTGATTGAGGTGGCACTGCAAGTTGATGTCACTGCTCCTCTGCCATCTGACTCGTAGCACAGTGCTAGCACGTGTGAGAGCAGGGACCACAACCTTATACCTTGGGTAAATTTGGCTCTTATGAGGAGTACTGTAAAGGTTGGTCCTAGGTGCAAAAAAATGACTTGTACAATTGCAGGTCCTTTGGCTTTTAACTAAACCATCCATAGTCTGCATTTACACCACTAGTGCACTAAAGGCGAGAGGATGAACATTATTTAACTGTGATGCCACCTACCACTTTTACTGTGATGATGTGTGGGCAGCACCAAATGGGTTTCAGTTCACAACTGCATCTTCTAGGTGACGTTTTTCCAACAGTATGTGTCATCGTGGCACACTCAACATGCAAAGCTGCAGGGATAGGTCTTTTAGCTGATAGAAGCTATAGCAGGTAGATAGAAGTAAGGTGGAGACAAGACTTAAATAGGAGCCCACCAATAACAGTTCAGTGGTTCATTATATTCAGGGCAAAAACTCAGTTAGTACTACATCTGTGTGAACTATGCGGTTACCTCAGACATTTGGCTGACCAGGTGGTCAATCATATCCTGCCAAGACATGGCCACTATATATCACATAGGACCCTGTGTAACAGCCCTTAGTAGTTATGTGCTTTGACCTCAGCCAACCTGACTGCCACAGGTATCTCATTTGCTCCTGGAGTCCTATTTCCAGTCGTTTTGGTGTCACAGAAAAGCTGCTGCATGACATACAGAGAATGAAAGAAAACAGGAGATAATCTGGGAAAAGGGAAATGGAGGGGGAAGAGAGAGTGTGGAATTACAAAGACAGGAAAGGAGGAAACAGTTGAGCATAAAATACTTTAAAGCAAGTGAAGTGAGGGAAGGAGCAAGCAACAGTCAAGAGCTATGAAGAAATCGTATCTGCAGCAAAGTGTATCACCTAACAACTCCCTACTTTCTATCAAATGCCACATTCTTCCTTTTCTTCTCTGTCCTCAGCACGTTTTGTGCATTGTTACAGCAGCTTCATTCATCTACATGCTGCTCAGCAGAAAGGCAGGTAGAGATGTTCCCATTAAGGACTATCATTTCATAAACTTCCCAGCCTTCCCTCTCCTTCTGCCTGGCTGATTGTACAGGAAAAGTAGTAGAAGCAAATAATATATCACTATGCACAACTAGGCAAAGAAAAGCTGTATCAGAATCTTATAGCGCAAAACAACTTATGCTTTGTGAGACAACACCTGGGAAAGAATGTCTCAGTCTGACCCATTAATCTCTACATCCTCTTCAAAGTATCTCCTTTCATTCTATATTCTAAATAACAAATGTATTTTTTCCTCTTCTCTAATGTACTGTCAACAATGAAGAGAGCAGATGAACAGTCTTTTAATTAATTTGATTTCTGTGTTCCAATATTTGCTCATATTGACTATTGCTCATTGTGTCTAGAGCACTCAGGACGACCTGGGTGTCATCTATTCACCCAGCTCCCAAACAACTCTAGCCTCCAAGATGATGTGCACTTCGTCCAGTATGGGCAGAGCTGAAAAGCCAGTTTGTCAGTGCATAGATAAACAGATTCCCTTTAGAATTTGCTCTTCACAAAGTCAGCAATTTCCAGGTGGGCTGAAAGGAAAAGAAAATAAAAATAAAATTGGAAGCAGTGTCTGAAAGTTTGTACACTGATGCAGCAAGCACTATAGAAGATAGCCTTTTCTGCTCATCTCATTACAAAGTCTGAAACTGTGCCAGTTGTAGGGACAATGGATAATACGAACTCCTTCAGAGAATAGGAGTCTCTCCTGGGTTTGAAAGCCGTTTCAAGAAGCATTTCAGTACCCCTTCCCTGCACCACCAACACCCTGAAATGTACCAAGAATTACCGGTCAGAGGGGCTGGTATCAGGGTTGAAGTAGTATCTAGAATAAACTAGAACAGGAAAGGGCTGACTCTTTATGCAGACATCGGATCCAAGCTGATCTGACTGCACGGCTCCACTCTGTTCTAGAAGCGTCTCTATCCTTTCTTCCTTTGGTCCCTGATCTTCTTGTTTCAAGTAAGAAAAAAGCAAAAGGTCATTTTTCTCCCTTGGTCATCACCAGAATCTGTTTTCATTAACTCACCTTTGTGCAAACACCAGTTAGCTGGCCCTTTAGTACCAGGACAAACATTACAGCAACAGACTATAACGTCTCAAACATGAGACTCTGGGCACAATGGAAAAACAAACCCAGGATAGGAGACTGCGTTTCTCTAGATATTTATGTATTCTCCTCCCTTTTCCTACTTGTTCTCTCCTTCTGTCTTCCCAGCCTTCTGTTTTTCTGGCAACAGGGCCATGTTATCCCCAGAGCAAGTTGGGAAAGAGGCTGTTATAGCGTGCAGCATAATGTGAGCCAAGACAAAGGCTCCCAGAAAAACAAACCAAAGGCCAGATGATGGATGGAAAGGTCCATTTGTACCATCTGACGTGCTGAATCGTCTATCTAGAGCAGAACTTTAATCTCACGCCCTGTTTCTTGCATCATCCAAAGGCTTTATAGCTTCTGCCACTTTATTAATTGCAAAGGGAATATGCTGCTGGGAAAATTAATTACATCTACTATAAATATTTTGAAAAGACCAAGACATTGGCTAGGCTATGTCAGAATCAGTGGAGTCATGTCAGTTTATGCCAGAGAGACTCTGCCCCTTTCTCTGTTAGAACCTGTGCAGAAAAAAATGCTTCTTGAAGAAAATCCCTAAAGACTGTATTCTGTTAATCTTGCACTCAGAAATCCCAGCCATTTCACAGTCGGGAGGCCAGAAAAGCTAAATATTTAAATTCATTATTGTACTATTGTTAGATATTTTTCTTT